>JAKSZP010017284.1:0-140416 GCA_022478985.1 Massospora cicadina
TTATAAACAATAGGATCCTATTGTCCAGTCAAGGAGGGGGTAATGTCGCGATTTTGATATGACTGGATTATAGTCTTGGGACAGCCAAGCAGAAACCGCCAAACTCAGTATCAGCTATAAATATTTAATTGCCTTGAGCCAAGGCGATATTGAGATATAATGAGTCTTATTGGATATAATGAGTTTATTGGATTGCCTCTATATAAGGTGACAAGGCAATAAGGCGATGTTGATTTTTGACGAATATGAAGTAAATCGCCTAGAAATAGGGCAGCAGCGGATTAAAATAACAAGTCAAATTTGAGGAAAATTGGCGGAATAGAATAACCCAAGCAATGAGAAATAGTATCGCCTGAAGGTAGTATATAAGTGAAATGGGTGATTGAAATAGGTAGGTTTTTGCGGGCAGATGAGATGGGACAGCAAGGATGCTGTATATATAAAAAATAAATAAATAACTGTTGGGGCGATTGCTCCTATTTTTAATATATTTCTAAGTGTATCCAAAGGACCAATGATCCCCACATCATCCGTCCGTTGCTCAGAGGGCTCAACTGTGCGAGTAGCTCAATGGATCTTAGCAATACCGTTCAAATTTACAACAGCAACCCTATAATCTGTGGAAGTCCAGGCAAAACCCAAATCTCCTAAAGTTCATATGGCGTTGTCAATGAATGCTCTGGACAAACTTCATTAGTAATTACTTGTATCTGCTTCCAGGCACAGTTGGCACAGGAAATAGGGGCAATCCCTCTCTCGCTCCAACTAGCCCAGGCGGAGGATGTGTTACCTTTAGAATTTGTGGTATGGTTTCGAGAAATTATCAAGGAACAAGGACACTTACTGAATTCAATGGAGGATTGTGTTGAGTTGATCAACCAGGAAGCATGTCTGATGAAGCAAAAGATGAGGCGTAATCAGCGCTTTTGCAGTTAGACAAGGGCGGAGCGCTAGCAGAATACATGTGGATTTTCTATCCAATGGTAATGCAGCTCATGTTGCATATTTCCAATCTTTGCATATGTTCCGCCAGGGGTTGCAGGCGGATTTTATGGCGACTCTAGCAGCGGCAAAGGTCCAGGGCATGTGGAAGAAAAAGTTACATTAGTGATATAGGTTGAGAAGCAATTGGCGATGTCCTTGGACTGGCACAAAGGGTCAATGTCCCTAAGGAAAGGACAGTCTCAGTGAGTAACCACTCTAGTCAGGGGCTGGCATCCACCCTAAGAAACTTTGGGAACGTACAAGGGGGAGTGCGCCAAGGAAACGGGGAAGAATCATGTAAAAAGGTGAGCCATTGTAGTGGAAGGGAAATATGTCTAAATCTCTGTCATTAAAAAGTTTTCATTTGAAAGATTCATTCTGAAATAAATAGCCTTATATTACTGTATCCTCATTTGTTTATCCCTGTAGAGTTGATCAGAGATGGCAGAACGGAAGGGGCGATGGCCTTGGTAGATAGTGGGGCAGAGAAAACTAAGTCAAGATTTGGTTGGCAGAGCGGATTAAAGTAGCAGGTGCAGTGAAGACCAAAGGTGGCGTTTTCTAATGCGTCATGAAGGGCTCCATCATGCCAAGTGAGATTCTTGATAAAAGCACAGCAGAAATTGTTTTTGGTTCTGGGAACAGTTTTGTGCAATTGAGAATTTGTCCCACCTGGTGGTGCTGGGATGCGTTGGTAGCATTGGTTAAGACCCTAAATCAACATGACTTCAAGTACTGTTACCCTGAATCTGAGTTTGAGTCTGCCAATGAAGTGGAGGTTGTTGATAGGAAACAATAAGTCAGATGAAATAGAACCCTGGGGGCCATGCAGGAGGTGGAATTATCAGTGGAATACCGGGAATTTGTAAGAGTTTTTGGACCAAAAAGTAATTTTCCGTTCTCTCCCAAAGGCTCATTCACATTCTCATTTAGATATAAAGAAGATTCTGAACCTCCCCAAGGATGCCCGGTCTGTCCATTGAACGAACAAGCCAAGGCCGCATTAGAGAAGCAAGTAAATTCAATTCTGAGTGAAAGGGTTGATTGAGCCATTGAAGTCTACCATGGTGTCCCCAGTGTTGCTGGTGCCCAAGACGAGTGAAAAGTTATGGTTGTTTGTGGATTTCTGGCGACTCAATGCAGTCAATGAGCTAGACCCTCACCCAATGCCATTAATGGTCTGACATCTTTCTGAAGGTCTTAAGGTGCAACATCTTCACCAAGCTTTATCTTACAGATGCATTCAACCAATTACTCATGAGGCCAGAGCACCAGAAGTACACAGCGTTCAAATGCCACCTTTGAGTGTTTCAATATCAAGTTATGCTGTTTGGGCTACGTAGTTCCCTGGCAGTTTTTCAATGCATGATCATTCATGTACTCAGTAGGATTTGCTGGTGTTGCATTGCATATATGGATGGCATTCTTGTGTTTTCCCTTCTAGGAAAGCACATGTGCATGACGTTTGGGAGGTTCTGAAGGCGTTAGCAGAGGCGGGCTTATGGCTGAAGCCTTTGAAGTATGAGTTCAATAAATAATTATTTATGTTCCTGGGGAATGTAATGTTTGGGAAAGGCCATGGGGTATGTTCAGAAAAGCTACAGGTGGTGCACGCATGGAAAGTGCCAACAGATCAGGCATGTGTAAGAAGCTTTTTGGGAATGGTGATCCTCTGGCGGCTCTTGAAAAGTCTATTAAAGTTGGACTTGCCGCTTATGCAGTTAATGTGGGATGTGCCGTTCAAATGGGGGAAGGAGGAGGAATGGGCGTTCAACCAGCTAAAGGAGAAGCTCATTTTGGTGCTGGTCCTCGCCCATTCAGATCCTGAGAAACCATTTTTGGTTGAGATAGAAGCCTCAAATTTTTCCATAGAGGTGGCACTATTACAGAAGTTAAAGGACGAGCTGGAGCACCCAGTGTTATTTAAGCTGTAAGATGATTCCGGCAGAAACAAACTATCTGATATATGACTAGGAACTACTGGCGGTAGTCATGGTGTTTTAATAGTGGCAACACCACTTATTGTATGCCCATCACCCTTTTGTAGTTCAAACGGACCATTAAACACTGGAGTATTACAGGAAGTGTGGAAATCTGACTTGGTGACCAAAGAAGATGATTTAGCGCCAAGACCATTGGCATGTGGAGCTGGTTCAGTAAAATCTCTGAGTGGAGTTCTGACTGAGGGTGAAAACACCTTTATGGATTGGTTGAGCTGGGCTTTGGGGCTAGCATATGAGAAGGCGGCCTTGTAGAAGTATAACACAGCTACCATGTTCCGGTTGGACCAGTTTGCTCTGATGGTAAGCGAGGAGAGTGAACTGGGTGAGGAAAATCTGGCAGAAGAAAAGGAGGTCAGCATTTGGTCGTCAGTTATGGACTGAAATGGTTGAGGGCCAAAGCTTGGCCACCATTGGACGTATGGGAAGAAGGATGGAATTTGTACCATGTTCATGAGTATGGGTTCCAAATCTGATGCTACAATGGGAAGTGCTGAATCTGTTGCTTGACCAACCATTGTCAGGGTATCTGGATGTCAAGAAGATGGTTGAACTGGTGCAGAGAGAATATTTGTGGGCTATGCTTTGGAAGGGTATAACATTATATGTAGCAGAGAGCTTATTTTGTGCTCAATTGAAGCCTATGTGGAAGCAGTCTGCAGGTAAGTTTGTACCACTCCAAATCCCAAGTTGCCAAGCGGGTTGGTTAGCTTGAATTTAATTACAGGGTTATCCAAGGTCCAAGAGAAGGATGCAATAATGGTTATCATCAATTAGTTGACTAAAAATGCCGAATTTTTAATGTACCTCCAAATTTTTCAGCTAAAGACACCACAATGATTTTCAAAAATGAGATAATCACCCGTCATGGCCTGCCAGTTGAGATCATTTGGGTCGTGGACCCCAATTCATATCAAAATTCTGGTTGAATCTGCTTGGTAATTTAAAGATTCGCCCATGCAGGGCTTCAGCATATCATCCCTAATCCGATTTATAGATATAAAAGAGCTAACCAAATATAAAGACAATACATTGATGCTACGTTTTGGACTGACAAGACGATTGGGTCGCTTATCAGATTGGCCTAGTTCGCCAATAGTAACCACTATCAGTCATAAAGGATGATCCGTTTTTTGCAAAAATATGGATAGATTTTGGCAATGGAAGGGTGGCCAGGTGGTGGATTATGCCAGAGGCGGACGAACTATCCTGCAGAATGACATACATCAGGAGGAAGTTATGTGGGAACCTGGAGCGTGCCACGGTGTGACTGATGCATTATGCAGAACAACGTAGAGCACCAAAACTGTTATTTGTTCTGGGGAAGAATGTGAATGGCGGCAAAAAATTAGCCATACTGGTGAAGAGATGGAAGCTTGGACTGAGTTCTTGGGTCCATATAAGGTGATTTTGGTTATTAGCAATGTAGCTTTTTAAGTAGACCTTCTGGAAGGGTTGAAGGCCCATCCATTCATCCATGACTCTCAACTTTAGGGGATTCTGGGTGAGTCCCAAGCAGCCAGGGCTGTTTTTCTCACAGGAAGAGAATGACCAATAATATGAGGTTTTATGGATCCTGAATGAGTGATGAGTGAGAGGTTGGCGGCAATTCCTAGTGAAGTGGAGAGGGTATCTGGTGGGCGAGGCGACCTGGCAGATGCCTAAGGAGTGTGCACGTTAGCCAGAGATCTAGGAGTTCTTGGATTCACAGGGGGTAATGAGACAGATCAGGCTCAGCCTAATCTGAACATCAACCTGATCAATAGAATTTAAAATTCAGCTGTGTTCTGAAGAATGAGCTTGAGGATTTGTGTCTGGAGGAATAAAAAAACTATAACCAGAATTTTGGGTAAGGATTTGGGATTTGGGAACGAGTGATTATCTAGCATATTGCATGACTGGTGCCCCAAATACTAGTGATTGTGATTCAGTGGGATGCGGGGATTTCATGTGTGATGATTTGGATGTCGCTTAAAAGCCTGGAGTAGAGGAGCCTAATTAATTAGGTTTTCATGAATGCAATAAAAGGAGAAAACATAAATTGAGAATACAGTTTTGTTTTCCCAGAAATATACAATAGTTTTTATCACCATTATTGCTTGCCTAAAACTTAGTTTAGAAATTTAAGTTCAAAGAAACTATTATTCAAACCATCCAGAAAGGATAAGCTCAACCTGTGATCTGGGCCAGGTGTTTTATTCGTTTTAGCCCTATCATGGAGCCAGACGTTGCTGCTTGCATGCAGCATCGCCTAAACCATGGCCTGATTATACGTCGCAAACTATGGTAATGGCGTGTGTGTTCAGGGGTGGATTTCCGCTTAGTTGTCAGCCATGTGGTTGATGACATGGCTTGTGCTTCCCAACTCCATCTTCGCATATTTGTGCAGACCCCCACATTACACTGAGTGTTCATATTAGGTAGTGTTTATCTGGTTTGAGTGAGCACACTTTATTACCTTGCAGCTTTTGTGATTAACTTGCCAAATTCATATTATATATAGATAATAGCTCACTTGAAAAAAATTTTCTTAGTTGTATAATAAGAAATATAGTTTATCCAATATATCCTTGATATTTAAAAAAATTTTAGGTTCTCTCATCATTTGGAAGCTCACAGGGCACAACAATATATATATAGTCTCTTCTGGGAAATTCCTCACTTAATTTTTATACTTTTTTCAAATGTGGTCAATATTACAAGCTCAAGATTCTTTCTATGGCTGTTTATACATTCCTAACAAGTTCTAGAATTCCAATGATGTTCGCAAATATGATATACAGACAGAAGATGATATAAGAGATTTATTAGATGATATTATCTTTGATTACTTTAATTGGCCAGGCGCCAGTATTTTATACCTCAAGGCATCTCCTAGCCACACTCAACTGTTAAAGGAGTTCAGACATGCAATTTTTATCAGACCTATCAATGTTGTTATTTAATATCCGCGTGTCAGTTTAGCCCTTGAATTAATTTGATAATCATTTTAGCTTGATTGGAGACAGTTTTATCTCTATATTGAGAGGATTTTAAATAATATATTTTATCATAAAAGTGCATTATTGCTCCAAAATCAGCTCAATTAGAACTACATCATATAAATGACAAACATTAATAAGTGAGTAAAAACAATAAACGAGATAAGATTGCCAAAACCTAATCAGGATATCTGCAGACCTTTCAAAAGCAGTATGTACTCCATATTTAGGCTTTACATATGTAAGTGACTATCAATTGTTACAATGATTGACATGCAAATCTGCTTCCTTGTATAAAGACGATTTGTTAGATTGTATGCAACTTGATGTGTGCCGTTATAACCACATATTAATTAAGAAAGCCTACTAGTTGTTCATCAATCATTAAAGCTAGTTATAGCATATCTAATTGGTTATTGTGAGAGCTAATAAGGGCGATTTTGGTTATATTTCTATGCTGAATTTGTTGTTAAATAAGAACTATAAAGGATTTTGTCAATCAGAGTAATGGGTAAAAATAAATTTGTTTCTCAAAGGGCTTACTTCTAATAAATTAACCAAATCCAATAGCCTAAATCAAACCACAATGTTTACATTTAAATTTCAAAAGGTTATTAGGCGCTTGAATAACTGTTTGAAAAAGGTTTTATCTAAAATAATATGACAATTTTATGCCAATACAGGAGAAAGGACAAGTATTATAAATTCATATGTAAGTAAAATATCAGTAACCTAGCGGCCAAAGAGTAATAATAGATTATTATTAAGGTGATCTGATATAGCGCAATGGGGAAAGGTAACTTGAAATAAATTAAAGAATCTAACAGAAGCGCCAGTGTGGTGACGTGGTACTAATTGTAACATTAAATGCTATCTATAGTTGGCAGAAAGGCAACATCAATCAATATATCTAAACATTTTTTAATTTATAAATGGGATAGACAAATAGTTTATATAAATGGTTGATGAGGGGTTTTATCATATTATATTTTTTAACATGTTGCAAAGCTAATGTTCTATCTAGTCAGGAGTGAATGAAGATTAAATTGATTTTTTTGATGTTTTTTGGCTTCACAGTGAAAATCTCTGAGTTAGCATTTATGTCAATTGACTAAGGGGATAAGTATGGCTTATTTGATGAATAGACTTCCAAAAAGGTAATGGGCAATTTTACAATAAATCTTAGTTACCACACAGTTGGGCTCAAACAAACGCATTAATTGGATAGTTATTGGGATTTCAGTATGCTTACATTACCCAGCATAATCATTTATAATAAATCTGCTCCTCCACTAAGGTTGAGGCTCACTAGTGGATGTGGGTGTTATCATTGCATAAGATAACCATTGAATGAAGATATTTTAGTGAACATTAACGAATCTATAAGTTTTGACCCACCAGGCTACTAATGTTTCATCATGATCTCCAAAACTAAACTATGGATTTGATTATCATTGATTACTATTGATATAAATAAATTCGATTTGTAGAAGTTGAAGGGAGCTTATCATTAACTAAGGAACTTATTATTTTATAGCAATTGCCAATGCCTATGATAAACAGCTTTCAAGGTAGCCTTTATGGTATCGCAAACTGCTGTTTTTGATAAAGTCTCATTATCTAAACAGGGTTTTAACCTATTAACAATGAAACTCTGGAGTTGAGCAAAGGCGTTGGGACACGTTCTTTGATTCAACCCAGAAACGTCACATTTCTTATCAGCGTCAGAATCCAAATAAAGTGATGGAGACCATTGATAAGTGAAATTATGGGGGGTTAAATTATCAGCAATGGCTGCAGTTTCAACTTAGGGCGCCAACAGAAGAGTTGTACGCCGAATTTCCCTATTATTCCTTCATTTTATTGAATAAACAGACTTAAAGTTCCAGATAAATGCAATAGTTATGAAAATTGAAATAGACTATTATACTTTTGGTGTATATTTTACTTTTGGGACTAGAGTTTGAAGGATAAGATATAGTTTTTCTGTTTCTCTGATATCAAGATCTCCACAGACTCTATGTCAAGAGAGAAGAGATGAACCTTTGAACCTAATAGTGGGTTAAGATATACCACAAGAGAAGAGTTAGAGGGAGAAGTCCTCACACATTTCAGAAATACTTTCAAGGATTAAGAAGGACGATCACCAGTTTAGCGTTTGACATATAATTTAAATTAGTAGTAAAAAATACTAGGGCTATATTCTTCATACTATTATCAACCCATTCATGTAATCATTATTAACAACTTATAAAATGCACATATCAGAAACCTGTGCAGTAACTGAAGAGAAAAACAGAACCACACGACTAGTTTACATTGGGTACTCATTAATAGGAGTAACCAGATCTCCAAAAGTTAAAAAAAGTGTAAATGGAAGTTGAAACCAACAACATATCAAATACTACAAGTCAAGGATAAAGTTATGCTATACTCTGGCAGCCAATGCTAATAATTTTGATAGGTTGGCTATAATTACAAAGTGTCAATTTTATACATGTAGAAAGAGAATCCTTTATAAAAGTTTTTATACTGTCATTACTAGTTTTCTACTAAACTGGTTTATTTTTTATTTTTAGTTTTACCAAAACAATTTTTGACTCAAATTGTGCTTCCTTTCATTAAACAGAAAGTATTGTATCAAATAAATAAACTTACAACCCTTTTCAGGTCCATTATTTGACAAGTCATGCTCAATACAAAGGGTATCTGATCCAAAGTTATCTTCCAGTAATGAGAAAACATTGTTAGATATCAAGATATCAAACATGATGAGAATAATATTGCCAATCGACTCCTACAACTGGATTTACGCCTATACCTGAGAAGGGGTTTAAGGTTACATAATAAACTAACCAGAAAAATCAATAGTCAATACAACTCAAATTGACCATAGGAGAAATTACTTCAGACCATATTGAGCCTAAAATACCCCGTAAATCCTGCATAACTGAAATGAAGGATTATTAGAAGGTCAGGTGACAATTACTCAAAGTGGCACTTAATGTATTAAATTAAGACGAACCTGAAAAAGGGTAAGAATTAAGAATCATCTAATGAAGAACCTAAGTGATAGCAAGTCTCATCCTACCTGGTACATTTTACTTACACTTTTTTCACTATTAAAATTATGCTACAAAGGCATCATACATCCAGAATACATCGCCTGCCCAAAGCCCTCTCTTTTTCCAGATTTCCTCCTTTATTTTTATATATCCTTTTCCTTTTTAGGGTGTATATTGTTAAATGTGACATATAAAAAGCCCTAATCTATACTATAAATAAAGTCATATCATTAAGTTTATCTTTCATTTTGGCAAATGACTAAATAAGTACTTCTTACTTACCTTTCCATAGAGTGGATACTCTAGTTGATGGGATATAAGCGGCGACTGACTCCCTTTAAAATAAATGATATACTTGTCATGCATCTTAGGTTGATACAAGTATTAACTGTCAGGCTTCTTGGCCATAGCACCATCTACTTCAAAAATGGAACCCAACATGCTGGTGCTCACTTAAGGGGCTCAGCCAATGCTTAACGATACCTACACCTAATTGATCGCACATTGGAAGATAATTCAATTGGTAGTATCACCCGCTAAGTGCACAATAGAACTCTGAATAAGATGAATAAATGGGAAGTCCATCCATCATCACGTTTGAAGAAGTTAAACAAAACCTAATGGAGATTCCTAAATCTCGTCATCTAAAATGGATTTCTAATGAAAGGAGTTTGAAACTTATTTCGTGTAGTCTTAACCCCAGGAAAAAGTCAGCTGCAAAAGGGCATCCACTGGTGGTAGGACACCCATGAACCTGTATGAATTTAGTGATCTTTCAGAGAGTTAAGTATAACGCGTGAATCTTTCTCTCTATTTCTTTCATTTTGTGCACCCTGTACTTTATCATATCGTGCATTTACTAGGAGTCAACAATGAGGAACTCCACCATCACATCAATACCCAAGGATCTTGCAGATGGCCTATGATCAGGTATATAGTTTGGCATCTAAAAGTATAGGGGACATCCATTAGTTACTCAAAATGACCATTCCTACATCATTTAGATCTATAATCATATGGTTTCTTTTGATTCTGATTTTATGAAGTATGTGGAGCAAGCTATGAAGCTTCTATGTGGGGGAATCTTGGAGTTGAACAAAAATAACAAATAATCACTTAAGCTTTCACTGAAGAGCTCTAAAGACAGATTTTGAAGCCCATGGCGAAATGGTAGTCCAACTTTTATTAGCCATCAACAGGAGGAAGAACAGATCTCACTCCCTAAGACATGGCTAGAGAAAGTGCTATAATAAATTGCTGAGCTGGAGGCTTATCAAATCTCTGAGATTTCATCAGTATCTCAAAGTATGATTTCCCAAGTAGCCTATGTTGAGCAGGATCAAGCATCCCGTGCAATACAGACGTCTACTCTTTCCATTACTGAGTGACTCAACAAATTTGAGAGTGACGTGAGAGGTTTATCACTTATTATAAATTCTTTAACCAAGTTTAACATCTCCTCAATGAAGCTGAGCAACGCTGGAACACTCTTACAGAAGAGCTAAAAGATAATACTGAAAAGCCTCTTCAGTGCACTAAATGCAAAGATCTAAGGAGGACTTAAATTGCCGCATGTTAACTTTTATAAGTATTGTTTAAATCCGCTAATCTTGGTTGCACAGGTTTAAAACCATTGAGCAATGGGCGGATGATATGAAAATCACCGATCTTTGTTAAATAATAATAATATATAAAATATGAATCTATTTCTCTAAAGGACACTCCTTTACTATATGAGAACAGCAGGCTACCTCTGCTACTTTCTCCTTTCTTTTAAACCAAAAACTTCCCCCTTTTTATACTCTCATTAAGTTCTTAATATTCAATCTTCTAGGTCAATTTCAACCTGTCATCTTTTTAAATCTCTATTCCCTACAATTTTAGTTGTTTCTTCCCATCATTGAGGCTTTGTTGGAATTACCTCAATTTGCCAAACTACTACATTTTGATCAATTTGCTTCACATTGACATAATCTACTTTTTCTAAATCTTGATGCTCACCTTGACTCCTAAAATATAATCCGCTGGATATATTTGGCTTATTGTCCAGTCATACCAATTTCTATAAATTACCCCCCCCTTGACTGTATGATAAGCTCCTATTGCTTATATGGTCAAAGGGACATTGCGTGTATTCAGTTGATAATATGTCCACTCACGGGTTCTTTAATGGTTTAGGTTTCAATACCAGTCTTCTCAATTATCTCAAACAGTCCAGCCTAGATGTTTGCAAGCTTGTTCTTCCTTCTAAATCCATGTTGGTCGTGAAACAAGACATGATCTCCTACAGCAAACTGTGAGAGTCCGCTACGTCTACTTTGGTCAGCCACCTGATCATGAATCCTCTTAGCTATACTAGTATAATAAGCTTCAATTTGGAGTTTTATCAGCATGTCTATTTAGTTGGTCAGATAACGCTGCAGCTCTACTCCGCTAGTATCTTCCACACAGAAGTAAAGCAAAGTGGACAAAGCTAGATGTCTACCATAAAGAAATTGAAAAAGACCTTTGTCTGTTGATGAGTGGTAGGTGATACTATAAGAAAAGACAGCGGTGATAGGAGGGTACTCCACTCAAGGGGGCGATCGTTTACAAGCTTACATAGAATGTTTACCAATGTTCCGTTGACCCGTTTCACCATCCATTAGATTCAGGGTGATAGGGTGTAGTCAATAACCCCAAGGATTTCCAATAGTTCGTTCAACTTGGGCAGGACATGCAATGTGAAATTGGTTCTGGTATCCATGGAAATTGCGGAAAGCCAAGTCACTGTATGCCACACTCTATGATAAACTTGGCGGCAGTGACAGCCCCTAAATTGTGATTGTTCTTGCTTTCACCCATCTTGTCAAGTGATTGATGGCTACTAGTATATATGTAGAGTTGTTTGCACCCGTTAGCAGAGGCCACACCACGTCAAGGGAAACAATATGCCATGCAAAACGAGGCTTAACCAGCTGGCAGGTGGTCTTCTTGTGTAAAGGTTTCTCCACTTGGCACTTGTAACAACAAGCAACCGTCTCAAGAATTTCATAATGCATGCTCGCCCAATAGTAGTGGGGTCTCTAGAACCCCAACGTTTTCCACAACCCTCCATGACCTACCGCCTTATGGGCATCCCCAATAATTGCTGTCCTATTGGAGGGCTTCAGGAAACTCAGAGTCAATTCTCTGATCTTCTTATATAGTTCCTCATTTCGCAAGAAGGTATCTCGTCAAAGCTCATCTAGCACCTTGATCACATGTGGCAGTTCATCATAATATCATGCCCACAATCATCTTTTAATACATGATGTCAGCTCAATTTGCCATAATGGCAACTGTGGGTAAACATGAGAAAGTCTGCATTCTGATGTTTCGCCTAGCTAGTGTACTATCTCAAAGTCTTATGCTTGGATCTTCAATGCCCATTGCACAAGCTGTCCTTAAGGTTCCAAAGATTCTGCAGCTAACGCAAGTATGTATGATCCATTACCACTTGGAATTTTACCCCATGAAGGTATATTCAAAACTGCTTATAATCATATATCACCGCTAAGCACTCCCACTCAATAACAATGTAATTACGTTCATGACACTTTAATCTTTGAAAACAAAACGCAACATGGTGCTCTACGCTATCATCATTTTTATGGGATAATACTGATCCTACAGCAGAAAGTGATGCGTCCGTTTGAAATAAGATTACCTTTTTAAAAATTCAAACATTGAAAAACTGGCGCGATCACCAGTGCGGTCCACAAGACATCAAAAGCGTTTTAAAATAGGGCAGTCCGGTCAAAGGTGGCGTTCTTCTTCAAGAACTCAAAAGGCGGTGCCCCAATACAGATGATGTTAAAAATGAACCGCCGGTAGTAACCAACCATCCCCAAAAACACTTAAATATCTTTCTTATTTCCTAGCCAAGTCATTTTACGTATAGCTTCCACCTTCGCTGGCTGAGGTTTAAGCCCATTTTGAGTCTACCACGAACCTGAGGTAATCCAATTGTTCTTTAATAAATGACACTTCTGAGGCTTGGTATTGATATAAGCATCAGCAAGTCGACGAAACACATGTTATAAGTGGTCAAATGTTCCTTAGATGTCCAAAAAAAACACATTGATATTGTTGAGGTAGACTAAGACACAGGATAGCTTTAAGTTACCCAAGATCATGTCCATAGACCTCTGGAACGTAGCTGGGGCAATACATAACCCTTGGGGCATATGCATGGGTTGGAACAACCTCTTCAAGGTGATTATAGAGCATTTCTCCCTTTCCGCCACTGGAAACTCAATCTTCCAGTACCCTGATATCAAATTTATGGCAGAAATATAGTTAGCCCCACCTAGCCAATCTAAAGCATCGACAATCCATTGGGGAGGGTAGGAATTTTTGTGATGCTATTAAGCTTATGGAGTCAATGACCACCCAGTTGGTGCCATCTTTTTTCTTAACAATTAGCACTGGCAATGCCCATGGACTCTTGGACAGCTCTAACATTCCTTGTTTGATCAATTGGTCTACCTCATCAGAGACAACTTCCTCTGCAGCTTTCAAGAGCCAAACATGATGTAGCCAAATGGCGGGGTGTGATTTCCTATATCTACTCAATGCACAACCCCCTGCGCACATCTCATATTTTAGTCAGTAGATGCAAAAATTCTTCAATATTTTTAAACAGGGCAATCACCATATCCTTTTGTTCCTCTGACAACCTAGTCAGAGCCTCATGCGGAACCACTGCCATTAGCTTAATGAGGTTTATACAGGTAGGCTGAGGTCCTAATAAAAACCGAAATTGTGAATTTGGTGAATGTCATCAATAGGATTCAAGTGTAAATAAGCCACCACTTGGTGCATTTGGACCGTCATAGGCTCCTTCTGTAGGTTTGCTATCAATACTCTTACTTACCCATGCCCTGGTAACAGTAATCCAGGAGCCACATGGGGTTCGAGCCAAGATTGCTCATAGGGCTTTATAATCTCCTCATATAGATCTTCTGGAATGTCTATTTTAAGCTCCATCCCTAATATGACCTGATGCCTCAAAGGTATACTTATGGAGTTTGCAGCCTGTAGTGGAAGACCATTGTACTCATAAATCTTGTTAGGAAAAGCTCTGGTCCTTTGCTTTATCTGTCAATATCTAACAGATATCACCCTGTTGCTATATGCAAGATTACTTTGACTAGAAAGGATTGAGTCCTTTGAATCTTCTGGAGGTAAAATAGATGTGGATCTGTTGTTCCAGGATACGAATTATTTCTTCCGCCATATTGACCACTGCTCTAAATCTTCACATGAATGCAGCCCCAATCAACATGTCATATTTATTATTAGGCAGAACCACTTCAGGGGCGGTAGCACTAACCAAACCAAACCTCAGAGGTAACGCGCTGTAAGCGCCCTCTGACACAGTGCTATGTGCCCATGTGGCCCCATACACTACTTGATGTTCCACATCAGGCTTCAGCAGAAGCTTATCCATGAGCTTGGTAGATATTATATTGACTAGAGCGCCAGTATCTATAATAGCTCGGATTTCTGTGTTCTGAACAAAAATATCACAATAGTTACACTCTAGTTAGGAAACCGTTGGTGTTTATTACATGATATCCAAGGGCTTTTTGTCACCAAGCAAAGTGACAATACCAGTGCTATCATGAAAATACTCCTGAGCAATCTTTTCTACTGGAATTGCAACGTTCACCCCCACTAGGGAGGCGACGTCCATTGAGGGTTTAACTTTACCTGTGCTGTTTTTAACAAGGATTTGTCAAGCGTATGGCTTTTGCACATCTTGGTGGAATTCTGAGTTTGTAGAGTATGTTTGCTCTTGGGTTGAGCCTGAGATATCATGAATAAGTTGTTGATATAATAAGTCGTCAGGGTGCTTACCAGGGCCAATGCAAAAAGTCTCATGGGAATCGTCAGCAACAAGTAAATTTAAATTAGCAGATTTAGAGCTTTTCGTATTTGTTCCGCTTGAGATTTTCCCTGTTTGATCAGGGCAATTGGTACTGCATGAACATGCAGGTTGCCAGGGCAGTTAGCCAAATAGTGGCCTCTTTAGCTGCATGAGAAACAAGCATTTATAAACAGCTCACAACTTTGAATCACACCCAAAGGTCTGGGTCAGAAATTAAACAAGGAATTGTAATTTGGCCAAGGATGAGCTGGTTTTGTGCAAAGAGGACGGAAAGGACCCGCCAACATATTAAGTGGGTGAGTATTGCTCAACGGATTATAGCAAGGTTGTTGCAGTCCATTTCCCAAGGGGGATGCGGCTGAGATTGAAGGGACTTTCCATTCCACATTGGGAGCACTAAATGTGACAGAGAGATGGCATAAAGAGTTAACAATTTTTAAAAGCTCCGCGTTTTCTTGTAGAATGTGGACCATACCTTTATACAGTTCTCAATATAGCTTAACAGCAGCTGTCATCGCTATGTCCATGTCCTCATTGGTTAAGATGTTTGCTCCCACTAAAACATGAGCTTAAGCCATGAACTGCTCCGCAAACTTTACTAGGGACTCGTTCTTTTGAAACTTTATTGTCAGAAATTCAGCCTTGCGCTGCACCATCTTTTCCACACCCCCAAACAGATGGATCACAGTCTCCTTCACCTCTTGATATGTTACAGTACTACTCTTAAGGTAACATGTGACCTAATCAGCGCTCTCAACATCCATAAAAGATGATAACAGTTTGGCTTTACGCCAGTCCAATGCTCCTTCCAAGGGTGAATTTAAACCTTTTGAAATATCCGTGCATATTCCCATCTAAATTAAAAGGTGGCAACTTCTCAATCAGTATAAAATCATCTGGCTCCATGCTTCAAGCTCGGGGATCAGACAGGATAGGTCAAGATTGGCTGAGGGAACATCCCCTTGTGGGCAAGAATGGGATCATGAGAATGGATGCAAATCTGCCATAGTTGACAATGAAGAGGTTGGATTTCTGGGAGAAACTTCTGCGACCACCGGGGTACTTGCTGGCTTTCTTGTAGTATTCCTCAACAGAATTTCTGCTGACTGCTCCATTACTTCCCTCACCAGTCTGTTTAGCAAGAAGTTCATCTATTATCTTCTCCGCTTTGACCGAATAGCATTGACACTGCCAATCTCTCACCCCCTGCCTAAACTCCTCTAATTCTTTCTGTGATTTGCGGCATAATTTTCTCTCCATTTCCAGTTTACGCTCTATTTCCTGAAGCCATATGAGGAAATCCTCCAACGTGCCCTGCATTCTCGCGTTATGCCATCCAGTATTGCGTGTTTGTTGGTTTGCTTCATCCACTTGATAAATCAGAGTGACTCGTTACACTAGCAGCTCCTCATTAGACTGTCAAAGTTATCCAAGCGCACTCATATATCAGCGTACTCCACCATCTCAATGAATGGAAAAGTAATGGCCCAACCACGAGCCACCTGACTGGAACTCTCTATCTGATTAATCTGACCTAGCAACTGGATGTGTTCGGAGGTTGCCAAAAAAAAGCTGGTCAAATGGTTGGCCTCATGTTAATTACTCCACTCAGCTCAAAGTTGTCTAAATTCAATTGCCACTGCTTTGGCGTGATCAGTCATCTGCTACTCTAACAGGGTAACCTGGTCCCTCATCTGAGCCACTGCCATGTTGATTCCTTCCATTCATTCAGACATTTTCACCATAAAAAGATAGTATTACTACCCAGCGTCATGACATCCTGCACCCATTCACCCAAAAGCCCACGCCAGTCTAATAATTCTCCTATTATTTGGGGCAACTCATGATTAAAGCGTGGAACCAATCCAACCAAGTGGTGGTGTAAGTCATAACATGACTTTCTACATGCAATAGCACCCCTGGATTTCCAAGAAAGAGTGGTTGAGGCGTTCAAGAAAGAGGTGAGTGTCATTCTGTTGCGCTTATACAAAGCACATGATGTCGCCAACTATATGTTATGCCATGACAACAAATTAGTAGTTGGAGGATTGCTGGATGGACGTATGCGACCAGGAATTCCTCAACTTCATGGGAGCCAATCCAGTGAGACAACCCCGTTGTAATAGCGTCAAGATAAGACATTACAATTCATGATGGGCTTCTAGGTCTCTTTGTTTATAAAACAGACTTAGGGCATATTCACCCACATCTACTTTGTAGTGGCGGTAACTCTGAAAGAGCCATTCCATGACACCCCGCAGTTGCTGAAGGGATACATTTGTGAATCTGCCTCGTTGGTCTGACTCTAACATGGGGCAAGATGCTAACTGCAGTTCCATCCTAATTTTCTCTTCTCCTGGTTCTGTCACTGTAAGTAGAACCAGTTCCTCATTAGATTGCTCCATAGTTTCACCAGAGTATTGGTTGTGGAACCCTATTAAATTCTGACATAAGTAGTTGAGACTTGTCATGATGTCCTAGTTGCCATTGTACTACAGTTGACCAGTGGCCCCCTGTAGTGAGCACCACTGTTAACCTTTTGAGACAATGATTGATTCACTAAGCTTGGTTGCACAGGTTTAACACCACTGAGCAATGGGCGGATGATATGAAATCACCAATCTTTGTTAAATAATAATAATATATAAAATATGAAGCTATCACTTCAACGGACATTCCTTTATCATATAAAAACAGCAGACTACCTCTGCTAATTTCTCCACTCTCCTACCCAAAAACCTTCCCCTTTCCATTCTCTTGCTTAGTTCTTAATCTTCTATCTTCCCAGCCAATTTCAACCGGTTAGATTAGTAAATCTCATTCCCCACATTTTAGGGGTTTCATCCTATCAATGATGCTTTGGTGTAATTCCATCAATTTAATAAACTATTATCACTTCAATCAATTCACTTCACATTGACAAAATATACCGCCCAAATTTAAAGACTCACCTTGACTCATAAAGTACAATCCGCCTGATATATGGCTTATCGTTTAGTAATATTATTTTCTTGACAGCGCATAAAAGTGATAGAGGACGAGAATAAGCTTTTAGAAACTTATTATTCATCTGACCACCACCAAATAGATCTGGACATCTGCATTAAAAACTTGGAGAGCAATAAAGTTATTATCAAGAGAAGAATCAATTTACTTGATGTTATGATAAGATTAACTCTGGAGGAAATGGAGCAACATCTAAATCACTACGGATTAAATATGTCAGCTCTCTCGTCAAGCTGAACAGAGCGATACACATAGCAATATTACTTAATCTCAAGCTCCCAGGGTACATGCTGTTATTGTATTGGAGCCAATACCTTTAAGCCTATGTTCAAGGATAAGCTTACACAGGAGAAGATAGCATCGCTACCTTCATCTACATCTTAGTAGCCGTGATGGAAGATTTGACTGATTATCATGAGGTTAAGTATATTTTATATTGTTTAAGCCTTATGGATAAGAGATTTTGGTACCTTATTTGGACAACTTGTATACCTGGATAAAAGAGAAGGATGCGCTCATTGTGGATTTGAGTCCAAGCAAAGCCTTAGTATAAAGGAACCTTCCTAGACGAAAATTATGCTTTGCCAAATTGAAACCCTGGCTGAATTTAGCAGATCATTTTTATATATAGGTACAAATGACGTTGACCTCAAAAATGCTTACAATGGACAATGCCGTAGCCACCATTGTTGCTGGTTCACAAAGTAACCCCACCTAGCCATGCACATCATGTCTATCAAAGAAGCTCCAATTAGTCTTAGACAAAAAGAAGCCCTGCTCTATGTGGTTGATATACACCAGCAAGAGACCTCCTGAAAGGCCTCCATGAAACCCGGAGTGTATACCATGGAGGAAGAAAAACCTAGGGTTTAGTAGAAGCGAATATGCAAATATTGCAAAAAGGATAATCATACCAAGGATATGTACTTTAAGATAAGCCCTGCCCCTTGCCAAGCAGGAAAAAGGAAGGTCAGCTTAGGGTCATATACCTCTAAAGCTGACTGAACCAAAGTACCAAAAAATGAAACATTGTCAATCACTTATCTCATGTTCATTAAGATTGAATCTATCGATTACTCTGAAATTATTTATGAGAATACATGCTATCATATTTTAGGTTCACTTGCTTAGCTTGCCATTCCAGATCACATGAACGCCAATTTTATTGATGCCGCCCAGTTTTTTGAAGGCACTTACCTCATTCAGGTTATTGGATGCCCAAGAATAATTGGTAAGCCAGCAATGCTGATCAATATCTTGTCCTGTTGATCCAACCAATCTTTAACATGGAAAGTCTACTGGAGATCAAGAAGTATCCTGATACTTTAAAAAGCTCAATGCAACGTTCCGCCTTAAAGAGTTATTAACCCTCCCACCAAAGTTTGGAGGAACCATTACCAAAGTGGATGTTGTAATTCAGAAGGTCTGAGTTATAGCTATCAAGAATATGGATCACCTTTCAATATTTTCTAGAAACTGAATTATCAAGAAGATCATTCTCACCACTGACCTTGAATATACTCAAGTATACTTAACAGCCATCCTGAACTACACTAAGGTGATATGTCATACTCATCTCTGCTATTCTAAGTTGGAATGGAGTTTTCTTGGCTCCCACAGTTTCCCTGGACAATAGTCAGTATAATATACATTTAAGGTTGAAGTTTATGATTGATCCTGAAGGAGTCATCAATCTGAAAGATAAATATTTTTATTCCTTGACTATTAAGTTCATCTTGTACTGTATAATAAAGACTCCAGAAAGAAGGATTATTCTTTTCTGGTCAAGTACAACTTTTCTGATTTATCTTTGAGATATCTTACCTCTTTAAAAACATGAAGAAGCTATACAATCCAGTAGATGCAGTAGAGGGCATACCATTTTATTCCACTGAGGAGGTACAAATCAAACATGATAACAAAGAGTGGTTTCTGACAACATTACCCATATTATACCCTCAAACTGCTTGCTGCATATTACTAGTGTATATGGAGTAAGTAGGTTTTAACCAAGAGTAATTCCAGGAGTTTTCAATACATATTATCAGAGGCCTATTATGCTACTACTTGAGAATCTAACTAATAAAAAATCCTAGTCAAGAAAAATCAAGAGATTGGGAAGGTCAATTGCTTCCCACTGATGAATTCGACAAGGTAGATTTCATTGGTACTCACCTTGATTATGGACTACGCGCTAATAATTTAATTTGCGCTATTCCTCAAGTCCAAATATTCAATATGTTAGATCAGGACGAAATTTAGAAAGTGCAGTAATTATTTTAAAGACTATCAGGATGTTCATTCCATGTCAGATGTCAACTCTGGTCACATGAAAGACTGGACATACAGTATCAATGTTGGAGGCTCAACCCCTATCCAATCAAAGCTAAACATGAATTTAAAGGTAGAGGAGGAATACATGAAGACTGAGCTCAAGCAATTATTGAATGCCAGCTTACGTGTGCCCTCCCAAAGTCCATGGTAGTCCCCACTGTTACATATAAAGAAGAATAATGGTGGTCACAGAATATTGATGGATCCCAGATAGCTTTGAAGCTTCTTTGAAAAGGACAGCTATCCAATTCCACAAGATGAAATGCGTTTTTCAACTCTCTGGCTCTGATTTCTTCTCCACAATGTATCTCTCCAGCA
The DNA here is from genome assembly GCA_022478985.1 of Massospora cicadina. Lineage (NCBI taxonomy): Eukaryota > Fungi > Entomophthoromycota > Entomophthoromycetes > Entomophthorales > Entomophthoraceae > Massospora > Massospora cicadina. Next base: position 20,603 of record JAKSZP010017284.1, read on the forward strand.
GCTTTTATCAATTAGGATCTACCACCAGAAGACCAAAACCGTGCTATAATATGCTGAAAGAATTATCTTAACCTACCCAGCTCCCTCAAAAATTACATAATGCTTTCGCCTCATTTCAACGGGTGATAGATCACATCATGCAAGATCCCAAACTAATCTGGGTGATTATTTACCTAGATGACATAATGGTATTTTCCAAAACATCTATCAATTACCTAATCCACCTCAAGTCAGTTTTCCAATGGCTGAGAAACCACATTAAATATAAACACATGAAATGTAATTTTCTTCAGCAGGAACTGTAATTTTTAGGACATGCCATATTGGGGGAAAAAAATCTAAACAAATTAAAATAAGTTTGAAGTAATTTCCAAGGTGCCTGGTTGGAGAGCTTCCTTGACAACAACAGTTATAATAAGAAATGATGGGATATCACCACCAATTTTTTCCTAAATTTGTTCAATTCGCTCATCCTCTTGTATGTTTGCCTACAAAAAATATCCCAAACATGTGGAGGGTAGAGCAGAGAACTGCATTCAAGTCAATGAAGAGTTTGTTGAAAAGAAGACCAATTATACAACATCCATATTATTAGAAAACGTTCATTCTGTGTATTAACGCCTCCAACTTAGCCATATTAGCCATCTTCATCAATTGACAAAAGGCATCGAGCACCCGATGTCCTATTACAGCAAAAAGCTTTTCAAAGATGAGTAAATTATATCATCACGGAGAAAGAGTGCCTAGCTGCTCTCGTGGTGGTGAACCATTTTTGGGCCTTCTTGTATGCTAAGAGCTTTACAGTCGTTACAAACCACGCTTCATTAAAGTGACTGAAAAACAGGAAAGATCCAACAGAAATACTATCCCACTGGGCTCTCAAACTTAACCACTACTAAATGAATATCTTCCACTGAGATGAAAAAAGCACATGAACGCAGATGGACAGACCTGAGTGCCCCTACTGTACCTAGATAATCGTGAAGCTGTTCGGTTAGACATCCTAATCATGAAGCCAGACTCTTGAGAGGACGAAGATGAACCATTTCAAGAGATGCTTATATGATACAATCAAAATAAAAAGGTTCTTGACCATTTACTTTACAAGAAAGTCGGAATTGATTGACTACCTTACAACCTTTAGAATGGGTAACAGCTATAATAAAAGACCATAATACCAGAGGACATAGAGGAGCCATGAAAAGTTACAAATTGAATCAAGGATTGCACCTATTGGTAAGGAATACTGAACTCTATAGTGGATGTCTTAGACACCTGCATAACTTGTAAAAAAAACAAACTCCATTTAAGGCCAAGTATAAGTATCAACCAATGACCCCTCTTCAGACACTTCATACCACGAATTTAGGTGTTAGAGTTCCACTACCTGAATCCACAGGAGAGAAGTAATACATCCTTGTATGAATTGATCATTTCACAAAGTTGGTCAAATCAATCGCTATTACCACTCAGAGTGCCAAAGCTAATGCTATTTCTTTATACCAGTATTTAAATACTAGGCATAGTTGCCTATAAGTACTGCTATACCATAATGAAAGAGCTTTACTTAAAGAGCCTTGATAATCTTAGCTATGATCATGTGGACTTAACGACTTTTTTAGCGCCTTAAAACCTAAAAACTAACTGACTTGTACAAAAGTTAAATGAAACTTTGGTTTCAATATTATGCATGATGGCTACTACCAGTCCATTACACAAGTACAATATCTTCCAAGTGCATTGATGTCTTACAGGATAAGTTTTCACCAACAGTATTAAAATGTCTCTTTTCTAGCCTTATATGGAAGAGAGCCTAAAATCCTTAGTCTATTAGCTCATTAAGTTACCATGAAAACACTAAAGAGTCTTAGAAAGCGCTAAGAAGATTAGCACAAAAGATTATCCAACTTCAGTCAGAGGCAATGATAAATTTAGCTAAGATGGTTATGAGAGAAGGTTAAACAGCAAATGTATCTTGCAAACCTCCACACACCTTTGAGATTTAGGCTTAGTCCTGTACTATCACATTCATGTAGCACCATGAGAAAGAAAATTAGATTCCATCTGAGATGAGCCATATTTGATAACTTCTAAACGTGGTGACAAATACTCAATCAAGTCCTTATAAATTTTAGTAGCTATCAACCGCATACATAGCTAATTATTATATTGGTACTCCACTGACAATAAACTTAAGGGGGTGTCAGATATCAGTACAACAGACATGATGGGAAAAATTTTGACCACTGAATCACCCAACTGAATTGACGCCTAGACCTGAGGAGGGGATTAAAGCTACCACGATAAATCACCTAGAAAACTTTATAGTTGATATGACTCAGGTTGCCCTAAAAACTGTCATACTAAATTGAACCTAAGATACCCTGAGATAAAATCATGCTTAATTGAATGAATGAACATCAAAAGGTCAGGTGATAATTACTCAAGGTGGCACTCAAGGCAGTAAACTAAGAAAACCCCACAAAAGGGTAAGAATTAAGGATTTTCCTAATGCTCAATATAAGCTATACCAAATCTCACCCAACTTGGTACATTCAGCTTATAAATTTGCCCAATCAAAAGTATGCTACAAAAGTATTATACCATCCAGAATGCATCGCCTGACCAAGAGCCTCACTTCAAAACTCCTTCCTCCTTTATCTTTATAATTCTTTTCCTTTAGGGGTTTATATCATCAAATGTGATATATAAAAACCCTATTATATGCTATAATAAAGTTACGTCATTAGTTCTTTATCTCGTTTTGGTACTTGACTTTAATAAATCCATCTCGCCATACTTTCCCATATGATGGATAGTCTAGTTGCCAAGACATAATCGGTTACTTAACACCTCAAAATCAAATAATATACTTTTAATGCATCCTAGATGGCTACAAGTATTGATTGAAGGGCTTCTTAGCATAGCACAATTGAGCTCAAAAATGAAAGCCCAGCAAACAGTGAAATTGGAGAACTATCTAGAGAAAGGTAATGGCCAGGTTGAGTTAAGTGATTGCAAATACCTCTAAGATAGTAGACAAGTAGAATTTTTGGAATGGAGAATTTTGTAAAAATTTATGAATAAGTACATTAACTTACTACGAAAAAAAAAATGCTATAAAAGTATCATAGAACTGCAACCTATTGTCAACAATCAGAAAAAACTTAGTTAGTCTGGAATTAAGAAGATTTGGGCCAAATTGACAGTACCAAAGCCCAGTTTTGAACTCCATGTCTATTAGCAGAGGAATTTCTGAAAAAGAAAGTTTACTTATATGGGAATTTTTTGAATAACCTGTTACATACATGATCAAAGCGTAATATCAAGTCATGATTTTTGTAGAATCTTCCAAGAAAAATTTCAACAAAATTTGTTAACGGCTAGAAGTTTGATGAAATGTAGCTAAAAATCAGAAGCTTAAGGCATGGAAATGTAACTGGGTAAAAGAGGTTTTACTATTGCAATTTTCTGTTGAAGTTAAAAGAAATTGCATGACATTGTCAAAAACTCCAAAGAAATATCTGAACTGTTCACTGAAGGTTTCACATCAGTAAGGATATCCTGATTGAAGCTTTTCTTCCTTGTAACAATCACTTTAGTTACTATGATTTGATTTGAACAGTTAATTTGTAGAATTACAAACAGGAAAGACGGGCGACTTTAATAACAAAAATAATACAACATGGGCGAGTGTTGCGGCAAGTGGTGCGCTTAATGGTGCAACTAAGGGCAAGAAACGCCCTGGAGGGGGACCAGGAACCCAAGCCATAAAATTGCAAACTCAGACACCGTCTGAGTTTATGGTATTTACTGTAAAGCACGCACAATACATGTACATTTAATTCAACCAACCTTTGTCAAAGGTGGAACACGGGATCAGACTCTTCCTTGGGGATGAGTCACTGACCCTGTGGGAGAAAACATGTGAGACACAGCCCTCACTTTTCCCTCACGCGGTGTACGTAGCCACCAACAACATGGGCTGCAGCTGGATCGATATTGGTTTCAAAACAGCTGATGAAGCTGATGCCGCAGCAAAAATCTGCATGATAATTGCCCTCCCTGAAGGCAAAAAAATTTTGCGCACTGCGTGCACCAGATGGAACAAAGCAGAAACTTTGTTCATCTCCTTTGACTCGCACCCCACCAACCTTCCTCATAAGGTAATTTAGGAGGAGCTCCACAAAGGTCTTGTGGCCTACGGAGAAATCCAACAACTCAAATTACAGCGATTTTGCTTAATGCCTGATCTGTTCATGGGCAAAGCTATCGCTGTAATCAACCCCTCGCCAGAAGTGAAAGAGGATTTATCCAGAATTCCCTGCACAGCAGAATTTCACTTCGCAGATGGGGCCAGTCAGCTGCATTCCAAGTTACACTGGAACGCGCACCACCCATTTGCAACCACTGTGGCTCACTGGGCCACAAGGAACATGCATGCCATGTAAAAGAGGGCTTAATGGAAAATGATTTTTGTGAAGAAGCTATGGATGAAGATAATGAAAACTTCACCAAAATGACTGATGGCCACCACCCATTCCGCTGGGGTGAAGATGGACTATACTCCATTGTGGACCCAGTTACAAGTAAACAGCGTAAAGCAGCACAAAAAGCCTGCAAGAGAGCAGCGGCTAAAGCGGCGGCACACGCGGAATCTGCCATTAACCACGGACAAATTCAGGAGGATATTTTGGATATTCACTGAACCAACCAATCAGAATAATATGCCCCGGTCAAAAATTTTCACAGTAACAAGACTGAGCCACAAAGCGTCATCAGTCATGCACATAATGAGGAACAGTGCAACCGCAATTTGGGTGAAAATGCGGTGCACAATGCAACAAAGTTGAACCTCAAAAATATAAAATTCAATCAACAACCCGCATCAAATCAACATAAGACCTTTGCAGGAAAAGTTGATGCAAATGCAAAAAACCACAATTCCCTTAAATCATTAATTCAGATCAAGGGAACCAACAATGGTAGTGAAAGAGTTGGAGTACAGATGCGGAGCATGGCCAAAATGAGCCATGGTGGGATAGGACCAGAGGGTCCTCCCAACCGCTCCTGAGGCACCGCGGGCACCTCAGTGTCAATAGGGACATTAATATCGCGGGAGCCAGGGCTCATATGTCCCAAGCCAAAAAGCTGGCATTCCTGCAAAAACCTCTTGTAGACATCTTGGCCATCCAAGAAACCCACTGCCTACAAGGGGAAGAAGAATCCTGGTCAACCAGGGTCGCACCATCACAATCAGTATGGACGTCTCACTGTGGGGTGATAGTCCAAAACAACAAAAAATTTAAAATTACAAACTCATCATCACAGTTGCACGGTCAAGTCCTGGTAGCAATAATCACATGCCAAGATGAAATAATTTCGTTAGCATGTATCTACGCACCATGCACTGCAACTGAGAGAAAAGAAAAATTTGAAAAAAATTTCTACTCTCACCCTCCCACCAGATATCATCATGTTAGGCCATTTCAACTGCTGGGATAACCCCAATACAGATCGATGGCCTAATCCCAGGGGATACCCACCTGGACACATTGAATATCGCACAATGAAGGCATCTCTTGTCTTACAGGATGCTCTTCCCCCCAATTCATCAATCCTTCCCCACATGACAAGACCCAACATATGCGAGGGACTGCTCATATTGATGAGTCATATTGACTACATCCTCATCCCACAATCCTACCACTCAAGAATCTCCAAATTTACAGCAAAAAAGATCAATTTTTCTGATCACCAATTAGTTACAGTGCAGTTAGCGCCAACCCAATACCACACACAGGTGTCGCCTTGGAGAAAGCTTCACCCAGAAAATATAAGATTGCCTGAGATATCTGACTGGGTTGAAAACAAGGCTACAAACCCAGAATTCACAGCCCCATTCACTTCAGATTCCATCAGAACATGGGAAAATTTCAAAAAATATTTAATCAACAAAACCTGACATATTGCATCACGCAAGTACACCGCGGACACAGCCACAATCAAGCGTACCTTGGCAGAACTAGACCACCTGGAAATAAATAATCCGATCTGGCTATAGTCCTAATTGGGGATGCAAATGTGCAGAAATTTCAGCCCAACTTAACAATCTCATCTTTGAACACCAACACAGAATAAAAGTATTGAACAAAGGTAAGTTCATAGAGGAAGGCAAAACCTGTTTGACATACTTTTTCCACCAATTCCACTCCCGCAGAAACCAGCCCACATGCACACAGGTCCGCAAGACCAACGGCACCATGGCAACTGACCCTGAGGAGGTCAAGGCGGAAGTACACCGCTATTACACTGAATAATATCAAAATATGCCAACAGATACACAAAAAATAAAGAATTTATTCAAACTGCCAAGATACAAAGTACACCACCAAATTACAATATACTTTCTCTTATCACACGGGAGGAGCTTTGGGAAACAATTCGCGGTACACCACATAGGAAATGCCCAGGGCCTGATGGGATACCCTACGAATTTTACAAAAATATTTTCAACAAATTGCCCCCTCCTATTGGCGTCAATGAACCAGAGTTTGTTGGAAACACGCCTATTACTAGGAGGCCATGAATCCTACGTTATAACCTTGTATAAAAAAGGTGACAAGTTGGACCTGGCCAACTGGCGCCCAATTGCACTCTCCAACCCTGACATAAAAATTCTAACAAAAATTCTAGCAGCTAGATTAGGCGCAATTGCATCTGACGTCCTATCACCAACCAGTTTGGGTTTATACCAGGGCGTTCAATCTGGAACAACATACAATCTGTTGCAAACATTTGCCAATCCTAAGCAACTGGTGCCCTGGTCTTCTTGGATCAGGAAAAGGCGTATGACCGTGTTAGCTGGCCATACCTAAAAGAATGTCTACATGCCTTCAAACTCCCACCAAGATTCATAAAATGGGCGATGCTCCTAACAGAATCTGCAACCATGGCTGTATGCGGCCCTGGATTCCTAACAAACAATATCAAACCACACAGAGGGCTCAAACAAGGGGATCCCCTCATCCCACTGCTATACAATTTCAGCTTTGACCCGCTCCTCCGAGTAACAGACTCATGTCTCATGGGGATAACCGCACAAGGACAACCAACAGTCAAGATACTGGCCTTTGCAGATGACTGCGTAGCAGGTATAGCAAACAATGAAGATGCCTGACAGCTGGAACACACTCTAGAGGAATACTCCAAGGTGAGCAATGCATCGCTCAACAAAAGGAAGACAGAAATCATCCTCTTAGGCAAATACACAAACAATTGGGCCACAACATCAGAACCTCACACCAACACTCGAAGAAAAAACCCAATTATTTTACCCTTTGCAACACCTCCCACCACCACTCCTGTCTGACACCTTGTAATCTGGCTAGAATCAGGGGGATATGCTAATGAGACAATGGAAAGTAACTTGTTACAACGGGTATCCAAACGCGTCGCCTCCCTCAAGGGAAGAACCCCAGGACTAACAGGACGAGTTACAGTTGCTAACTCGCTCATCCTCCCAATACTGTGGTACCAGGCCCATGAGATAGCCTTCTCACCTACCTTTATAACCTCAATTCACGCGCTTATCCAGGGCTGGCTGTGGCCTGGCTCTCACCCTCCTATACGGATGGAAACACTATTTGGCCCACGCTCAAGCGGAGGCATGGGAATAATAGATAGTGAGAGCCATGCTAATCACATCCTAGGTACCTGGATAAAGGAAATCCTTGCTCCAGACCTCCCGCAACAACATTGGTCCAGAGCAGCAATGACTAACTTTGCTCAGGCGCTCAAATTAACCAACCCACATAGTCCACCCAGACTACTTTCATACCTTGCCAAGCACCCTACTGCAACAGGTCCGCATGGAACCTCCCCTCATTTCAAACATATCCTTCGAACTATCCGCCATATGAGATGGACATAGAAAACATGGGTACTAAACAGGGAAGGGGTTGACCCAGCCCCCAATTCAAATCAAGAAACCCAGAAAACCACCCCCAGAGGGATATGCTCGCAACAACCCCAAGCATAGCTAGGATAGAATACCTAGATATGCTGGACATTCCCTATGATTTAACCACACAGAAAGCAATGTGGAAAATGACACACCACCCACTCCTACAACCAAGGATAAGAGCAAACGCCTGGCGCTGTTTGAGAAGGACCTATAGGACGGCAAACCGCTCCAACTCCCTCCACAAAACATGTGCAGTATGTGGAGGGGAGGGATCCCTACATCACCGCCTAGAAACATGCCCTCAACCAAAGCTATATGACAGGAAGTCGCACGCCTGCTCAAGATTCAAAATGAACAGGAATTCTCGATATCAAAGAGTATCTTCACACTCCAGATTGAGCTACCAATCCCATCTACCCTCCGCTCCCTAATAATACCCATTGCAATCTGGACAATACACACAATTGCATTAGATGCATTCAAGGGCAAGGTCCCAATCATTCATGGGATTATTAACAGATTCCATATCCACTTACTAAAGCACTTCCAAGCCTTGCTCTATGGATATATGAGACCAAGACAAAAAGCGCTCATAGAATCATGGTTCCCACTCTGGTTCCTCCACACAGATCCTTTCCTTCACACCTACTTCATAGCAGGGGAAACCCCCTCAGAGTAGTGCACCAACCCCCCATACCTGGTAGTCCCGCTGGCAACAGGGGTAACTTGAGTACCCTGGGGTGCCAAATTTTTATATTTCTTAGTTATTCTCTTAATTTCACATATATTCGGTAATGTCTGTCCCCTGGTCAGCTTACCTCGGTTAAATAAAAAGGATATCCTGATTGAATCGCCAGGAAAGTCTACAAAATGTGCCTTGAAGCTTGGCTGCTTATCCAGTATGACGACCTCCATCATCAGCTAATGTCTCTAGCTGAGGAGAATACAGGCAATACTCCCCTTGGAAAAAGTGGAATTTTTCTCAATTCCAAAGTTTATGAGCTCCAAATGTCACAGAAACTGTGCCTCAGGAGGTCTTTGCCATTATGTCCTAAGGCACAAAGATGGTAAATGCCAAGGTACTTTATAAAAAATAGTCAACGTCAAAGGTAATTCTTGATACGTTTCTAATATATCTTGCCAAATAGAATTATAAGGAATAAGGTCCATAAGAGGAATGAAATCAGCCATTATAATTTCAGAAGGTTTGAAGAACTTTTGAATACCCCATGCTTTGAGATAAGCTTCTAGAGGCGGAAAAAGCAGTAAAAGGATCAAATTTTACTGTTTCTAAACTAGCAGGGGAGCTCATGATCATGGTGTAAAATCATCTGTAGGCTCAGACATTAGGTGTGGGGCTTTATTAACACAAAATCTGAAGTGATAAGATAGTGTATTATGTGAAGCCTTTATTTCTCTGTAATAGAAGTAATTTTAGATAGTAAAAATTAAGAGTTCAATCTGCTTGTCAGAAAATTAACCAGATGGATTACTCCAATGAGTTGAGTGGATATGGGATGAAATAGGACAATCCTGGCGGAATGGCTTATTGATTGGATTTCTTGGTTATTTATATGGATGCTTGGTGGTTGCTCCCCAATATGGGTTGATCTGAATCCAGTATTCCGCTGAGATTGGAAGATAGGTTCGAGAGAGTCCAATCAATGGCCCCAAATTAGTTTAAGGATCACTGGCGACTATTAGCCAAGGATGATCCAAATGGTGTATTTATTGTATGTTGGTGTAACCTGGCAATTCTAAGTTTGAGGCGGCCAAAGTTGTTTCTGGCGTCTAATATTAAAATTGACTGTCGCCCAAAAGACAATACCCTGAAGATAGACTGAGAAGATTCAAAACGTGATGTTGGCGAGATGCTAAGATATTCCAAGTTAAGTGAGTGACCAAAAAGGCCTTATGTGTATAATTACTAAGCAACTAAAAAGTTTAGTCCCAATATAATATTTATTTATATAAGCAATTTAATGGATCACCATCAACTCAAGGCTTAGGATGAGCTGAAACTAATTTTCGGACATTGGAAGGATGAGGCGAGAGGGTTGACACCAGGGAAGAGAGAAACGAAGTGGAACAAAGAGAGTGGTTGGCTGGAAGAACCAGCAATGAGCTAATAAGTCAGCGGTGGGTGTAGTAGCCCTTTTTACATATTTAAACCTGGTGCTTCCCTTTCATTAAGATTCTCCTTTTGCCTAATCTCCCTTTTTATATAGGTTTATGTTTATTCTTGTGGTTGGGGTTTAGGCTGGGGGATCCCTTAATGGCGCAGGTGACATGCTAAGGGGTCAGCTGGCGCTGCTGGCCCTGTCACCTAAGGTGAAACAGCAAGGGCTGACCAGTCTACATATTAGTTGGCCTGTCTTCCAGCGGATCCCAATGTCACATAAAAGCGATTTTCTGACACTTCCAATAAAGCCGTGAGATTATATGGTGGATTTAATACCAAAATCAATTTTTTTTCTTAAAAATATATACTAAGCAGCTTAATCTCATAGCGTTAGATTATGCCCATGTCTCCGACCTTGTAATTTGTTATTTTTTGTATTTTAGCCAATTTTGAGGATTATTAAGTAGGTTTTTTAGCTGGAAGAGCCACTACCCATTTCTTATCAATCACCTGTGATAAGATCATTAATATTTTCCAGGGAGTTAATGGTCCCTATTTGGTTAAGTACCCAGACCTTCTTACAAGATGCTCTAAACCCAGAATTATGACACTATCTGTGACATCTCTCTCCAATCTCTTAAAAGGATACCACTCCTCTAAAGGGGATGTCATCAAGGGCAAAGTTCTTGTGGGGGTTTGAAAGCTAGATTGTTGCAAGTATTAAGGGTGAGGACATGAGGTCTACAGCATTAAGAAACTTCATGATGGGACTCTTTAACTAATACATGAACATGGGGTAAATTCCTTGCAAAGACCCAGCTATTCTCAGTCTCTGCATATCCCTTCAAAAACAAGTATTGTAGATGACAGCGGGAAAATCTTGAGGCTAGAATGGCATCAATCTCATACCTAGGCTCGCTTTATTATGATAGGATCTCGAAGCATCTGGCATGGTCCCAGAATAGAGTTTAAGAGGCAATCATGCGGGGTCTGGTAGACTTTTATTATTAGGCGGGAAGTCAAGCTTATAGGCATCTGGGCCAACCTTATGAATCACCTTTAATGGTCCAACACATTCGAGCCCAAGCTTTCTAATAGGGCTTCTTTAGGTGTAGGGTTTTTTGCGTTGACCATGACTAAGCCCTCAGGTTGAATTCAGGTCCTTTTTGAAGTTTTCAATCTGCATATTCCTTATAGATCCTCAAACCATCAACCAAGTGTACTTAACTTTTTGATGAACCTCCCTCAACATTTGTTCCCTATCATTTGCTACCACCACTTGTGTACTGGGACGGGGCTAGGTTAAAACTGGGATTATAACCATAGTTAGCAAAAAAATGGGATCTTCCCTTAAATGAGCGCTTAAGATCATCAGAAGAGAATTAATCTAAGGCAAGTGTAAGGCTTAATTGTCTTGTTCATAGTTTATATAACTATGGAAGAAAAGCTCTAAACTTTTGTTCACCTTCTCTGTCTGTCCATCTGACTAAGGGTGGAACTCTTTTGAACAATATTAGTGAAAAAGGAGAAAAACAGTAATGCCTCCCAAAATTGGGCCATGAATTGGGGACTCAATCTCTTACATATCCTTAGTGATTCAGTGCATTCAGAAAACTGGTCAGCAAACAATTGAGCAGTCTAAACAGAAGTTATGTTAATGTGGCAAGGGATGAGATGAGCCATTTTGGTGAAGTGGTCAATAATCACCATGACTGCATCATAACCTCGTTTGGGGGTAGTTTCATAATTTAATTCACGACATGGAGGTCCAGGGACCTTCTGCTGCTTGAAGGGTAAACAGGAGTCATGTGGCCTTCTGAAAACTGGCCTTGGCGCGATTACAGATCAATCAGGGCTTAGTTTAATTGGACACGTCAAAGGCTAGGGCTTTCTAGCTATAGGATCTTCCTATAAAATCTATGTTTTTGTCCTTTCCTGGGTGACCGGCAGAGGGGGTCATGATGCCCTAGAATACTTCTTCCCTAAGGGTTTATGGGTGTACCCACCACTTTCCTTGATGCAAAATAATACCATCTAAAACCTGTTATCCTTGGTTAAGAGAGGATCCATTCCTAACACAAGCTTCTTTGACCTTATTATATTCAACTGAGAGGGGTTTTTGGAAACTCACTCTAAAAAATGTCTTCCTTGAACAATGATGAGGCCAAGGTAAGTATGGTGGGCAGTTGGGAGTGAGAGCTCTCAATGACAAGTTCAGTTCTGATCAAAAACTGTAGTTATGTGCCTCCACATGGGATGAGTCTGGTACAAAGCCTGGATTCAGAGAAAGTGCAACAGGAAGAAGTTATTTGCTGTCCTTTACAAGGAGATATTTAAATTCAAAGGTCACATTAATCTCCAACCACCAAGATTGCCGAAAGGTTAGCTTTCAAGGCACAATATTAAAGTAATGCTCTATGGTCTGTCCTAACAGTGAAAGGTCATTAGTATCTATGCAAGTGATATCTCCAGTATTTCATGGCTTCAACTACTGCCAGTAAGCTTTTATCTTAGTTGGCGTAAATCAGTTGTGCTAGGAACATCTTCTTGGAAAAGGAAGCTAAATGTTCCTCTAATCCATCATCACTAGTTTGCAAGAGATCTTCACAAACAGCAAAGTTTGAGGCGTCATTTGGAGCAATAGATAACCGGATTGTGTCAGCATACACTAGGATAGAGCTTGGTAAAGGATTATATTGACAGCGTAAGAAAGCAGCATTGAATTCAGCATTTCAACACAGAGTCTTCTTTCTAGAGGCGGCATAAAGAGGTGCTGTCATCCCAGACACCTGTGTTGTAAACTTTTGAGAAAGGTGAATGTTCCAAGGAAACTTCTTAATTCATTTTAGGAATAGGAGTGGCCCAGTCACTAATGGTAGCCTCCTTGTATCAGGCAATCATATGCTCTTTTAATATAATTTTGCCAAGAAAGGTAACTTCATACTTTAAAAATTTGCATTTTTATAGTCTTAATTGTCATATTTGTCCTTAAGAGACTATCCATGATTTCCGAAAGGTGCTGCATGGGAGGCGCGGTCTGGTGTAAAGAACAAGATACTATCCACGTACGCTTCAGCACATACCACATATATCACCTAATACAGTATCAATAATTATTTAATAGAAAGCTATGTCTTTCTTTAAATCAAATGGCATGATGCAGAACTTGTAGATGCCATTACTGGTGCAAAAGGCTGTCAGCTACTTCTGTCTTACTTTGATGTGGATTTGGTTAAAGGCATTCAGAAAGTTAAATTTGATGAAGACTTGATCCTAATCAACATAACGGGAAATCTTTTGCTCCAAGGGCAGTGTTTGTGGGCCGAGAACTGTCACATTGTTATGGTTTCTGTAGTTTACACAGGGCATGAGCGTGTAATATGACTTTTTTATAAAAAAGGGGTGAGTATGGTGGGGAAGACTTTTTAAATCTGGCCCTTTTCCAATATATCTGACACCCACTTGTCCAAGGAAGTTTATTTCCTTAAGGATAAGGGGTAAATGAGTAAAGATATCTTCACTAGACCATAGTTAACTCATACTGAAAATTATACTTTGTATGAAATGGTAGTCCTGTGGATTTAGTGGCATCAAAAGAATTGCCATAATACTTGATATCTTTTTGTAACTCAAGTGTTGTGAGGGTAGAAGTTACAAAGGTGCAAGCTGCACAGAGGGCACCAGACAAAATTTTGGCATGGAAGGTCTATAGTCTAATTAAAAAGATTAAACAGTGATCTCTTCAAAGACTCTAGCTAGTGCAACCATTTTTACCAACTGAGTCTTAAGGCGTAGTTTTTGCACCACTAAATTCCCAAAATGACGGGATAATTTATGTTTTAACTACAAAGAATCGTTTAGTAAACAAACCATCACCACCAGAAAAGAAACTTAAAGTCTAAATTTCATATTGGAAATTTCTTGTGAAGCCCCACAGCTTACAGTGAGACCTGGAGACATAAATAGGTCCAGAACATCTTCAAGCTCCAAGATGATGAATTTTTGTGATGCCCCAGTGTTTATCAGCACTACAGTTTCCTAGCATTTTGAGGGAAGAAGTAAATGTAGCCAAAAATAAAAAGCATCCAGAGTAAATTTAATGGTCTTCAAATAGAGAGGGTGAGACTAGAAGGTCACGCTACTTTGCTATGGGGTCCAGGGGAGCCTTGAAAACCTATAGGGTGATCTACATGCACAACATGGCTCTGATCTGAGCATAGCTTTTGAAGGGGGAAGGGTATCTATCAGCTCAGACAGAGGCAAGAGGTAGTGATGCATCACTCTCAGTGTCACCCAAGTGATGGCTAAGTTGGTCTCTGGGTTCATTGAGAAAGGATCATTTTACGGCGTCCTTCTAGCATATTGAATCGTTCTTTGATAGGAGAAATAAGCTTTGTACTATTAGGTAAGATTATAAACAGTTGCGTTGGCTTGTGGGTGGCATACTCATATGCTATTATAGAAGAGCCCATGTTAACAAAGGTGATGTTGAAGCTAAAAACTTGATGCTCCAGGGTTTTGGTGAGATGTAATAAAAAATCTTTCTACTTCTGACAGCAAAAATGAGGATATTCTGAGGAGCATGGCGATGCAGAGTCATCATAGACTATACCCATCTAATTTGGAAGCCACATCACATACCACCAGCTGGCTCAAGGCTGGGTCCAGATCTTTGGCCGTACTTAGGATGGAGAGTTATGTTGCAGTGAGAGAATTAGAAGTGGACAACTTTTGAATTAGTGATGGCCAATCTTTTTAGTGTAAAGTTTTTCTAATAAGGGTCTGGTAAACTCCTCTCTAAGAACTTGAAGTTCTACACCAGGTTGGGGATCTAGAGAAGGGTTGTTTTGGATAAAAGACAAGAGGTATGGATAAATGGCGGAGAGAGTCCTGATATTATCAGCCCAGATTCATAGAGAGGAACCAGTGGTATCCATGGATTTCTATAGCAGGGATATTTTGAGCTTTTAGTGAGTCAAGATGTATTTTTTGCTTCTTGAAAACTTGATGGTAGTATTTGAGGCGAGTCTACCCTTGAGACAAGGAGATAAACGAGGGGTATTACTTGTGTGATAAAGACTGATACCATTGAGGGCTGAATAAAGGCATCCAGTGCAATAGTAGACTGTAGAAAAGCTGGTTTGGTTATTGACACTTGGAGAAGCCATTGTAAGGACTTTTCTAGTAAGTATACTGAAACAATGAATAAGAAGGTGTTCCAGTGTGTCTTCTGAACCATTTCTAAGGGATGTTCTCATAGAAATAAAGCGTGACACAATTCTTGTATAGTTAGTATTTTCAAAATAAAAGAGGTTGAGGGAAGGGTTTGACAGAAAACTGCACGCCATTCAAGCTTCCTAAGTGACAGGAGTCATCTGATGTTGTCAAGGATTGATAGAATAATAAGGGCACCCACTGATAAGGAGTTTGCCAACAAGCTTAAAAGGATTAACTAATCATTCCGGCATAAGGTCAAGAACATCTGCCCAACTCCTTTTATCCAACAGGAAAGGAGTTCAACGCATGGTTTATAATTTTTAAATATAATGTCACAAACACTGGGCTGCAGGAAATCTTTGCCCTTAAGTTTCAAATTACAAATGAGGTAAATACCAGGGCATTTAAAATAAAAAAGCATCTTCCAAAGTGATCCTTAATATGCTTCCTGTATAGCTTTCCAAATAGAATCATAAGGAATAAAGTCCAGAAGTGGAGGGGAACCAGCAACCAAATTTTCAGAAGGTTTTAAAAATCTTTTTGAAAACTTGTGAGTTGATGGTAAGCTTGTAGAGCCTGTAAAAACAGCAAAAAAATCGAATTCTTCCAGCTTATACACTAGCAGTGGAATTTGATGTCATGGTATAGAACCACCTGGTAGGCTCAGGCATTCTGGTGTGTGTTTTTATTATCACAAGATCTGAGGAAATAAAAAGTGTATTACACGAAACTTTTAATTCTTACTGATGGAAGTATAATTAAAAAGTAAGAATTAAAAGTTCAAAATTGTGATTTGAGGCAAGAAATTGGATGGGTAGTTTGGGTCAAAAAATTAAAGATATGCTTACTGATCATTTCTAAGCGGCTCAATCTCATAGAATTGGATTTCGTCCATGTCTCCAACCTTGTATTTTGTTAATTATTGTATTTTAGCTAATTTCAGGTATTTGTTCTCGATTTGGTGATCATTCTGTAGAGAATTTGAAGCAGGAAGGGCCAATACCCAACTTTTATATATCACATGCTAGAGATTATTACTAATTTTTGATGAGTTATTGGCCCCTTCTTTGGTTAAGTACCCAGACCTCCCTTTGAAATGTTCTATATCCAGAGAAATGACTTATGTTGTGACACCAAAAGAACTAAGTTCCTGAGACTTACTTTTTTAAGAGGAGCGTGGTGTGATGTGGGGACCACCAAAGGGTTATTATTGTGATTAAAAGTCTTGACATGGAAAGTCAAAAGCTCGTCTTATCCAGATTAGCTGCTTATGAATGAACTTATAATCAGTATAAGATGCCATTATGGGTGAGTATAGCTGTCCTGAAAAGTCACTGACCAGAAAGTTAAAATAATGAGCATCCAGCTCAAAAAGGATTAGACCATTGATACCTTTGCTGACTGGTTCTACCAAGAAGCTCAGATACTCACTGAGGCAGAAGCATTGTGTCATGGTTGAATGACATGATAGTGGGCACCAACCCCAAGGATAAGGATGGGCGGCAGGAGGCCCAGAAGGTGAAGCTTCAAGCCCTCCCTGACCTCAAGCACACACTAGACCAACGCTGGGTACAAGCCAAATATTTCCAGGTTAGTACTAGTGAGGTGCATAACGCCCAGCCCCTTGCGTCAGCCCAGGTGTTAAAATGGACAAGTTATTCAATTAACAAGGATGGTTCAATTTGGTTGCTTGAGTAATGGGGGTTCAAAACCTATTCTATTTATAAGATTATGCGTTTGGGTAGAATACAACTTCAATTGATTACTCAAGTGAAATCAGTTTTGTTATATTCTACTTATTTGGATGGAAGTGTTTGCCTATTGGTGAATCAGTGTTTAGGACCGCTTTGGCAGACCCTGAATTACCCTGACAATGTTTAAATTTAATTTTTGTGACCAACATACCTTGTTGGTCGACTTTCCACAATAAACTTCCCCATTTTTTCCGTTTTATTAAATTGTTATTTTGGACAATATTTTACATGGACCCCTTCAAGGAGGTCTCATGCTACATTAACCATTCCATTACAAATATGATTAGGTTATCCCCTAGTGCACCATTAGTTCTTCCATGGTCCCCTTCAACCTGGGACACTTACCCCTTATCCTTCTGTGCACCGCGTCGTTTTTGGTTGGTTATTTACCCTAATGATTTCACTCCTCTGCTTATGTTATTATTGCTCCAGCACCCTCTGCTGAGCTCTAGTAACATTTATTCAGGTGACTAGTTCCCTAGTGTTGGCCCTGTGCACCGTGCACCACCACACTGGGAACTGGAGAGTTATAGACAATTTTCTTACACATTGACTGGTTTTGATGCATGTATTTCCATGAAATTAGCACTTTGCCCTATAGAGATCTGCATCAGGGTATGATCAGCCTTGAAACTTGATATGTAAACTGCACCAATAGTAAAGACTTTTACAGATTTATGGGACCACAATTTATGCCCCTAACAAAAGCTACCAAAATGGCAATACAGGAAATAAAAATTATTCAGGGTATGTTCCTCGTAAGAAAAGGAAGTAGCCAACCCAAATGCAATACTAAATCGTCAAGAAATTTAAACTGAATGATGTAAGAATTCAATTATCTGTTCCAAGTGCAGCAAGGAAGGTCAGGTTTAAAGTGGTATAGTACAAAAAAACAATATCAAAGTGGTTTTACCTACATGAAAACAGTTTCCTATAAGGAAAATACCAGGGTGAATAGACCAGGAACAGTCTATTTATGACAACACTCAATTTCACTTGATTTGTCAGAGATACCATACAGAGCAACTATAGTACACCTTTTTAGGATGATGGCCATAAACCTTCCATATATCAAAAAATGAATAGTGAGACTAATTTAGTTACTTTTGGAATCAAAGGTAACTGAGCCTGAAATGATTGAAGAGGTGACGCGGCTATATGTGAAGCAGCCTCAAGAGAGGCAAGAAAACATCGAGCCAGATTTTTGTGACTAAACAATGCCAACAATTGATTTCAATGACCACCATTATAAAGAAATTTACTGTTATAGCTGTAAAGTTTTTAACTCGTTGATTTGACTAATGATTTCACTACTTTCCAATTCAACATTATTTACCAATATTCTGATTTGACATATTTAGATAATCTGTTAATTTTAGTAAAGGTTCGCGCAACCAATGACATTGGAGCTCAATATAACATTGTCTCTACAAGATAAATTAAAAATAAAACATTCACCTGGTGTGGATTATAATAAGGTTTATATATTAGTGGCGTTTAAACTACTAATTTCAGGGGAGAAAGTAGTGCTTTGCTTCTACAGTTTGTAGCACTCATTGTCAATGGACCATCAATAATTTTACTAGATTATAATTATGAGATATTAATTGGCACTGACTTAATGCAAAAGTATGAGTTCAATGCATTTTAAAGAAAATAATATTGAAATATTAGGACAAATTTTGGCGCTGTTATATGACAAGAAAGGTGATCCACCCAGATTAGGAGAAAACATTATATTAGTCTGGTATATGTGTGTGTCCATTCCAATATAAATTCAGACAGGTTAAATTTTTAAAAACCATTTGATCATAGTAAAGAATATTGGGGAATTCTCTTAAGGTCACAAAGGCCAATGGTCATTATTCCATAAGCAGTATTATCATAGAAACTGGCCTTACAATGGAAATCTTAACATAACTGTATGTCAAATACCATAAACCATGGCAGAAAGGAAGAAGTGAGCCATATGTGCACCAGGTAACTTAGTCCATGGTCATGGTGATTTCAGTATTGGTTGCTAACCTATTAGATAAGCCAATATGGATAACAAAGAACAAATTATTGACAAATGATCATTAATCCCTACTATAAACTTTATTACTTCCAAGATTTCGCCAGTTGAACAAGATGAGATTGTCAGATGAACCATTATATAAAGCAATCTTTGCCATATTTGATTAGTATAAACTGACTGGAATCTCATAGTAATAGAAGGACAACGCCCATTAATTTTTTAACAATAGTACGAGGATTTTGCTAAAGGTGCCTATGACCTTGAATCCACCAATTATATAGGTTATAAAGTTGACGTTGGTATCAAATGCTGATTTTGATATAGCCAATTAGACGTTTGTGGAATACAAGGCCATGGCTGCTGACTAAGTTTCCAAACTTATACTCATGTTAGTTAGTTCCATCATCAGGCCCTTGGGCTAGTCCAAATTTAACTATAATAGTTGGCTAAAACTGAGTTTTTATTAACTACCATTAGCTGAACAAAATAACAAAAAGTTTACTTATATCTTCTACCACAGATAGATGATAATCTTGATCATCTAGGAAGATCTCACTTCTTTTCATTAGTACTTATATCTGGATACTGACAAATTGTTATACCTAAGGACATCAAGAAAAAACGTGCAATAATTTATTGCCAAGGACAATATCAACCTATGCAAAATGCCACAAGGCCATTGCAATATTTAAAAAATTTTCAACAAGCAATGGATACCATTCTAGGTGATCTAGAATTGTTGTGCGTTCTCATCCAAATAGATGATATTAAAGTTTTTTTATAATTTTACATGTCACATCAAACACTTATTTTCAAAAATTTATCATCATCAACTTTTAAGTTAAAACTTTGAACATGTCACTTCTTAAAAAAGAGAATACATACTTATATTATATTGTTGACATCAATAGGCTATGATGTAAAAAATAAAGGATGAGGCAATTAAAGCCAAGTTACTTAAAAATGTTTGGGATGCGCAAGTGTTTTAATGATGATCATCTGATATATTGTCAGTTCATTAAGAACTTTATTTCCATTGCCAAGCCATTTTCTTAAATTTTAAAAAAAGATCTCAAAAAAGCTTTGCATAAAATGAGTATATTAGAAATTTTTAATGAACTAAGAGCATATTTTTTATTTAACCAAGGTAAGCTGACCAGGGGACAAACATTACCAAAAGAAAGAAATGACATGAAACCTGAACAGGGTCAACTCTGTCGAAGAAAGTTTTTCCACCTCCAGACTGGGACTCAAATTTTTCTGGTTACGTCATGGGTAAGGTTTTCATGTTATTAGACCTACTAACTGCCAATAGTTTCCTTTGGATGGCACCCCAATTGATGTGCAAAGGGCAGGAATTGAACCCGCAACCTTCAGGTTGGTAGCTGTACGCCCTTACCAACTCACCTTCCACCCCCAAACTAAGAACATATTTTATGGTAAAAGTGTTATTGTACTAATTAAATTTCATAAACTTTCTTTTACCGCTAGAAGTCACTTTTAGACAATTTTAAATTTAAAGTTTTATTTATCCACAGCCATCTGCCCAAACCTATTCTTTGATGTCCTTAGCTCCGCCACCTGCCACCCCAGTGTGGGGCAGCAGTGCACCCCCACCTAGCATTTTCCACCCCGCAGGCAAGCGCGTTCAGATGGGCTCAAACACCCTGCCCACTGCTTCCAACCATTTTGTCCCCCCACGGGACTTAGCGCTCAACCTGGCACACGTCCACCCTTCTCACCTCCATCCTCTTGCCCTCCCTCGCTCTGTCATTTGCTATTGCCTCAGAGTGGACTATGGGCATTTGTTCCCATATGCCAATAAGGCAATTATTGAGCTAGCCACTGCAGCCTTTGCACCAGCTGGCTTTATAGACTTCCGCCCTTTTAAGGGCTACTTTGACGTTGGGTTCCAATATGAGGAGGATGCTAAAGTGGTAGCACAAACTCCTCTAATTTTAAAAAAACCCCATTCCCACAACCTGTACTTGCCTCCCTTCAGACACCACGCTGGTGGTATCCTTTGCAAATCTCCCATCCCACCTTCCACCCCAGGTTTTATATGACCAGTTGGTCGCGGGGCTCATGGCTTATGGCACTCAGCCCAACCTCATCTTTGCCATTCCATCTGGTGTGGAGTGCCTTGATGCTCCTCATGCAACAGCCATCATCATACCACACCACCCTACCATAGCCCAACAAATCCCACCCCATGCTAATGTGGCTGCAGCACCTGATCATTTCTTTTGGGCTCAGGTCAATAATGGTAGGCAGATTTGTTCCCTCTGCTTTGGCCTCAACCATGTAAAAAGAGCATGCCCTCAGGCCAAGTCCGCTGCTGCAGCTTCTGAGCCTCCTTCTGGAGGTTCAGTATGGGGCGCTTTGCTGCCCCCTCCCACCCTCCAATCTCATTCAGTGGGCCCACATGGAAAATCAGCCCCCCCAAAACCTCTAGCCTCACTCTCCCACCTAAATCTACCCCAGCCAATCAGAGCAATGCTTGGACCACCATTGGCACCCAAGCAGCTGCCCATTCACCAAATCCCACCCACCCAAATTTGAACGCCACTATTCCAGTGAACCAAAATCCATGGGATCTATTGGCTGAAACTGACGAATCAGGTAATGTCCTCATTAGTAAGCATACAGGTCAACCTCTCTGCCAAGGCGATTATGGTCAGGCAGAATTTTTCCTTCCTGACTTTGATGAAACCCCTACCCCTCGCCATTTTGCTCCTCTGCCCAATACAGCCCCCTTCCAAAGTGATCACCAGCTCGCCTTAGCTGCGGTGGCCTCTCCTCATTGCCAGAATCTATGCACCATGGTGGCCCAGTCAGTGGCTCAGCTCCAGCATGGCCTGCCCACCCTCTTCTTCCCCCCAACTTCCCTGAATCTCCCTGCAGTGACATCTCAAAACTATTTGATGATGCTGAAGTTGCTGTTATGAATGTCACAACAATTGCTTCATTCAACCCCTCAGCCCAAATCACCCGCCACAGTATCTCCCTTTTCACCCAACTTCCTGAAGCCCGCAAAGAAGCTGAAGTTCTCCTCGCAGCTTTTGTTGAAACACTTTCCTGTCATTATCTTGATGCGAAAGAGGAAAACTCCTACTACGCTGACCTCAACCCCCACTATGTGGATGCCCCAACACCCTGGCTCTCTGCTCTGATCCGGTACTGTAACCAACATCCCTTGATCGAGGTGGGTCTTTCTGAAAACCAACCCCTGACCCCTCCTCACCCTCTGCCATGGTGGATTAGCAGTTTCTGCTTCCTACCTGGTTAGTAGTTTTGTTTTGTCATTTTGAGTGTTGTGTTTGGTACTGTCCATCCCCTGGTCAGCATACCTCAAATAAATCAAATAATTAAATTTCATTTTGGCCATTTATTATACAAATAGACACTTTCTTAACAACATTATTACATATTAAGTCACAGACAAAGTTACAATGAGCACCCAAAGCATATGTGAGCCATACTCTGAGAGAGCAGGAGCAAACTAAATCATAACTGAGCGTTGAGAATTTTTCATTCTCAATACTAGGTGACTCCATTAGTGTGCCAGGCCAAACAGTATGAAGACTTCTGGACCTTGCTTTTACACAATCATTGTTGACCTTTCCCTACAAATTTTCAGGGCAACCCACCAACCCATCAGACTAACAACTTCTCCTTCTGAGGCATGACCACTCATTTTAGCTCGGAGGTCCTCTCCTGGGACATTTCCAATGATTGTGGTTCAGCGGCCTCTATATTGACTCCCACAGGGCTTCTCCCTTCAATCCTTCCAGTCCTTCATTGTAGCTGCTAGTTGCCTAAGTTCCTGTAGGATTTCCATCTTGTTCAAGGTTGGGAGTTGGTTGCACCGACCACTCTAGGTGTTTTAACCCAGCACCTAACAACTGAGGATCTTGAGTCCCACCTCTACAAACCTAAGGTTTAGATCTTAGAAGATTAGAAGATTGGAAGATAGAAGATAGAAGATATTTTTATGAAGAGAGAGATCAAATTATTTATAGGCATTTCTTGCCTGTCCACATCATTGGCATCTATTGCTAGCATCATCAGCACTCAGTGGTAATTATCTCTGTTTAGTATTATCAGCACTCTCACTGGAAATACTCATCATCTTCAAATGTCCATGATTACATGATCCTAGTTCATCATAATCTGAATCAATTATATTGACATCCTCAGCATAAGTCTCCTGTGTCAAATTAAACCAAAATAATGTCATGGATTCCACCCAATACTATCACAAAGTTGAAATGCAAGTTGACTTTCTTTAATTAATATTAAATGGCTTGGTATCCTTGGCGTAAGTCAATGGTCCTCTGAGATTTGACTTTCTGCCGGAAATCCCACAATCATTTTCACATGGAGTTTGTATGGGCATAAAAGCCAGCCAAGCTTAAAAGAATAGTATTAATTAGTTTAACATCCTTGGCATAAGTTGCCAGTGTCAAAATTAACTGAAAATATTGGGATCATCTCCTGATACTTTTTGATGTTGAATTTAAGCAATTTATCACTTTATTGATAATATTAATTATCTCAACATTGTGATGGAAACCAACAGGAACCTCACTTCTACTTAAAAAACAAGAAGTTAATATCATATCCCTTGGAACAGAACTGATCATTCCTAAATATACCTCAGAACCCAACCCACTTCCCAAAGCAAGAATGCCAACTCAATCTCCACCTATAAAATAGTTAATCTATACACAACCTAATATACCTCAATAAATATCTAGTACCTAATTTCCTTAACTGCCTCTTTTCCCTTGAGCCCTGACGTTGGAAATAGTAAAATAACAAGACCTAATACAATTCATGATCTTGCTAAAACATAATCAGATAATTAAGATGTCGAGCGAAAATTAGAATAGAAATCATACCATAGAGAATGTCCCTGTGAAAACCCTAAAACAAACGCCAATTGATCCCTTGTTAGCCCACCTCATGGGTCGTGAACTAAAGCCTCTTGAGTCAGGAAATTTCCAGCGTTGGCTTAGAAAGTATGAGAACTATGCTGAAGATATTGGTCTAGATGATATAGCAAAACTGAAACAAATCAACTGATTTTTGGATGGAGAAGCAGCAGATTGGTTTGACGTTGAACAACCTTTTATCAGCTGGCACCTGTTTGTGGAAGCAGCAACTAAACGATTTGACCATACAGGCATTGATATTGCTTCTCAAATGGTGAACCTAAAACTCAAAGACTTTGATGATATTGATAAATTTATTGATAAATTCAAAGGACTACTGGCATGCCACCATTAGATTACAACGCAGAATGTTCTTAAGGAAGCACAGAGTGAAGTTATTTGCTATATCTAATAGATCACAAGCAGTAACTGGTCCTTGGGAACCTTACATGATCCATTCCACCATGTAGTTATTGAGTCTTCACCCATTGATGTCAATGCGGCAATCTCTGCACTGCATTCATATGCACATACTTATGCTTGAGCACAAGCAGCAAATACCTTTAACTCATCAGCATCAAATTATAGTACAAACAACAGAAGTATCTTTGAGAGTAGAATTCCAGACCCTCCAGTCAAGCCTATAAATTCAAGCATGTCCGCCAAGCTGGATCAATTAACCAAGAAGTTCAACTCTCTCTCAGTATTATTAACTCGAGGCAGTGGGACTCAATACCCATCTATACAGTGCTATATTTGTAAGAACACAGGACACCTCTCTTGTGATTGCAAGAAACCATACCGCCTCTATCAAGGGAACCATACTTCCCATGTATGCCCCAATCTCAATAAACCTAAAGAACAGTTGCTTTAAGAAGCATTTTCTACTCAACAGAAATAAAAAAACACATGATTATATCAGAGTGGCAAAACTTTTGAACCATTCATATGAACCAAATAAACCAAGCTCCCAATTTACAGTTGCTCCAGATGGAAGAGTATTGGAATATGAACTAGAATATATATAAACTACACCAATGGAAGTAGATGGCGATGGGAAAGACAGGCCCATAAACCCAGAAGAACACGAACCAAGGAAGCAAAGCAGAAAAAGAGTAGAGTGACAGTATTTTAATCCAGCAGGAATAAGTGCCCAGTCTATACTAAATGACACGACCATAGAGTTCAAACTAGCATCTCTCTGTCGCTCATCACCAGCCATGCGAGTAGAACTCATGCAGCTTTTGAGTTCAATGCAGCTCCGCCCATCTGTAAGCAATGAAGAGGAATCCTTCCTAGCAGATGATGGTACACCACGTACCCAAGGAATTGTTCAAGGCATCAAGACTAAAATAATTCAGATGGAGGAGCTAATAAAAATATTATATCTCTTAAGTTCTTATGGGAATGTGACATTAAACCATTTATGAAAGCACAGAAGTATTCTCATTTGCCAACGGCTCCACAGCAAAAGCGCTTGGAGTGATAAAAGATATCAAACTATCAATTGCTGGGATGAAACAAAAATCAATGCCACCGTTTTTGACCTAGATTTTTACTCAGTACTATTAGGACGACACACACTTAAATCACTAGGAATTAATATTGATTATGCTTCAGGCACCTACTCTATAGCCACCAAGGAAGATCTATCCCAGAGGATCACTTATGGCCCTAATCTGGAAACAAATCCTCAAATGATGCTTTGTGAGTCAATAACTGCACAAATTAGATCAAACAAATTATCATAAACTCAATTCCAAGATAAGGTCATGAACCTATTGAACCAATTCAAATGCTTAGAAGTATCAGATGTGGATGAGCTACAAGTGACATCATTTGGACAACATTGTATCACTGTTACTAAAGCCAGCTAATTAGATGACAACCTTACCGCTTACCTCAAAAGCATGATTATTTGTGCATGAATCATTTCAAAAATTCCAAAGGACAAATTAATCCATCCAATTCTGAGCCCTTGTGTTGGGATTTTTGCCCATATTCCCAGCCTGCTAGATTACTTGGTATCGCTAGGGTATAAATCCCTAAGGCGAAGTAAATAAGGAATTGGTTGGCCTGAGTTTTGGAGGAACTAAGTTTGGGGGATTTTGGGATATTCGCCTGGTTGTATCCATTGGGGATTAATCTGGATGAATACTTAAGATCTCGTTGGGCAGAGTTGCCAAAGAAATAGGGGCATCTGATAGTAATTACTATCAGGTGTACCAATTGGGATAGGTCAGGTTTCATCACCAACTGATTAGAATGAATAGCAAGTTGTGAGGCGAGTGATGCTGCCTGCAACTAGAAAATCGATCAGTTGGTAAAGTGACCTACCATAATGGGTAAAAGTCCCATTACCTAAGCAGGTCGCTTGCCAATTATGGTTGGATCGCTTGGATTGAAAGGAGAACATTAGGGACACGTTTCTGACTCTTTCTGTTTGAAGTCTCAAGGAAGTCCAACGACAGAATCCTAGCCATGATGTGGAAGACCATCGCTGCTGAGATGAGGAAGGGTGATTCAATGGCAACGGCTGCTGTTTCATTGAAGAGGTGTCAACCGAGGGTTAGATGGCGGAATTTCCTATAAATCCCTAGGATTTACTATAGTAAAAACAACTATTACTACAAAAAACATTATACAAAAAGTTTTATTGTAGATTTGGTTTTAGTTATACATCAGCATCCAGTGTGAAGTTCCATCTCAAGGATATTATTGCAGAAGGCAATAATTGGAAAACTCTTAGAGAGAAGAGTAGAGATCTGAGCGTGGATCTAGAGATGAAGAGAACCACAACTAGGGGATATCTGCCAACTGTGTGTTGGGCCAAAGGAGATTGTCATCAGAGGATCTTGATGAAGATTGAGTGGACAGTAATAGAGGGAACGAATCCCTATGATTATGACTTAACAAGTATCTAATTGGAAATTTTGGCTGAAGCGTTGGGCCTGATAATAGTTCTAACTCAACTACGGATAATAGTCTCCATAATATTATCAGATAATATATTCTTTTCAACGCAAGGTGCATGAGGAAACCAAACCTGTGCAGTAAAAAGGTTACTGGGTTGATGACAAATAATCAACTACTTAAGTAAATTTTTACAAGTTGGTGCTCACTACAGGGGTAGTTGAGTAGAAGAATCTATCAATTATGTCATATAAAGAAGAGATGCGCAAGTTGTGGAACAATATTGCCACAGTAAATCAGAATGCCTTAAACTCTGCGGACCATTGGGAGTTTGTGGCCTTGGAGTAATGTGTAACCAAGGTGGAAGAAGGAGTTGAAAACGTAGCCAACTTTGGGAACAAGTTACTTGACAAAGTAAACTCGTTAAAGAGGAAAGAAGGAGACCTTGTTTGAGAGGTCCTATCCCTGAAGACAGAATGTGAATCAGATCGCATTCATTTGAGAAAGTTTGGTGTAGAGATTGAGAGATTGATAAAAGAAGTAGAGATTTTAAAAACCCACTGATGTGCATGTGAGCCTGATATGGCCAGTGATTCAGAAGAGAGAAGTCCTCAAATGATACTTGGGAAGATGAACACCCCAAGAAATATGCCATCTGCATTTAATGCTATTTCAGAGATGACACCCAAAGTCACTCCACAAGTGAGCTGAATAGCTGAACCAAGAGAATTGGCCCAAAATGACTCGGAGGAATTCAGAGCAACACCTAAATTTCCCACATTTTATTGGAATAACGCCCCAGCATTTTTCTGACTATTCAACATAACCATTAATGGATATGGGAACTGTCAAAAGGTGTTGACAGTCATGAACTGTTTGAATACAGATTGCAGAACCTAGTGTTATCCCACTTGGAGGGGGACAGCTGGTCTTATGCTGAGGCTAAGGCAGCAATAATGAAGGAATTTGGAAGTACAACCCGCATGTCAAAACGCAAGCAAGACTTTATGGGATTTCAATTCCGTAAAGATGAGTCCCTTGCAAGCTTCACAGATCGATTCTACCAGGAATCACAGATCCTGGCCGGAGAGAAGGTGTTAGATGACTTTGATGCAAGAATCGCCTTGCAAGCGGCCCTTCAGCCCTATCACAATTTGCATCAAATGATGTCTACTGTATTCATGACTGAGATAACTACCTTGCAAATGGTAGATAACCTGAAGATTCTGGGAGCGATGTTCAATGCCTAAAATAGAAGCTTCAAGTCCAATCCAGTCTGAAGTCTAAATCCCACAAAGGGAAGCAAAGGAGAAAGGGAGACTTTTAACTGAACTGTGCCGGGAAATAAGCCCAAGGAATTCAAACGGTAAATAAGAAAGAAAAGGTCTGCTTCCAGTGTGGTGGGAAAGGGCATTTTGCCGCACACTGCAAAAAGCCAAAGGATCAAATTAACGTGGTCTGGGCTAAAGAGACAGCAGTAGCTAAAGATTTGGGAAAAGGACCTGCTGCCTAGACAAGGAACAGTCTAGAGCGGCGGAGAAATATGTTCCTCCTGATATCATGAATGAAGAGATAGATATTAATGATCTGTTTGTAGACGACAAGCAGGATCAGCTATATCAAGTGGTCAACATGGATATAAATGCCATAACCAGAGCCAGGGCAAAGAAGATTGACCCCGAGTTAGTTCAGGAAGTTGCCCAGCCGTACGCCCAACAACTGGTGGAGAAGATTTAGACCGCCAAGAATCTTGATGAGTTAACTGATGTTTGCTTAGATGAGGCTAATCTGTTGATTCCCCTTGGCGAAATTAAGGAATCATTTCCTGAATTATTAGTGCAGATTATTCATACCCTAGATTCAGCTAATAACGCCACAATTCACTTAGTAAATACTCTATTACAATACTCTGAGTGTATGTATATAGTTATTTAAGTGAATCAAGTGAGGGTACGGGCGATAGTTGACAGTGGAGCGCCCATCAATATTGTGTTGACCAAGCTGGTGAAGAAAATGAAGATCTCTCCAGACTTGGAACACAAGAAAGAATATGGAACAGCTGGGCCAAACGCCACCATTTCTTGTGGAGCGTATAGTGCTCTGCCACTACAATTTGGGTTGTTGGTGGTATCTATGCCAGCAATAGTTTTGGCAAATCAAAACTATGATATCCTGATTGGAACGGAGTTTCTGTGGAAGTACAGAGTTAAATGTAACTTTGAGGATAATACGTTGACCATCCTGGGTCAGACGTTACCATTAGTAACCAGAAGGATGGTGCAATTCCGTTGAACCAGAGAAATAACTTCATTAATCTGATATACAATGATGGAATTGTACCTATTCAATACCAATTAGTTGGCAGGAAGTGACGAGAGATGCCAGCGGAAATCCTAGAAAACTGGGAATTCCCTTAAGGATCAAGAAGGAAAGAACCATACCAGCCAGATCGCAGATGATAGTCAACACAGGGTTGACTTTAGAGATTCTGGAGCTGTTGTATGGAGAAGTTGGAAGCCCTTGGAAGAAGTCCGGAATGGAGCCATGGGTGGCTCCCAGGATAATCATGCTGGGCCATGGAGAAATATAAGTTCTCTTAGCTAATTTAAGTGAAAAACTGATGAAGATCAAAAGGAATCAAATCATCGCGTTTATTCATTTAATCCTGATGGCAGAATTGAGATGATTCCATGATTTTGGGTCTCTTGAGGAAATGGGATTATCAGCCAGAACAGCCAAAAGCATCAACTTATTGGTTGATTGAGAGCAGCTCGCAGATCTGCCAGAAGGGCAGAAAGAGGAGGTGCTTGAATTATTTGAGAGATACTGGGAAGTGTTCGCTCAGGATGACCATGATTTGGGATGTGCACAAGGCATAATTCACAAGGTCAACACTGGGGAAAATCTAACAATAAGAATGAGATCAATTCGAAGATTAAAAGCCACCAAAGTGGTAGTGGAAGATGAGATCAGCAAACTAGTGAAGCATGGGCTCCTAGTTCCGTTGTCAAGTCCCTGGGCAAGTCCAATTCTGATCATAAAGAAAAAAGATAAATAAAATTGGGTGGTGATTGACTATTGGAGGTTGAACAAAATTACAAAGAAGGATTTGGATCCCCTACTGAGGATCGACGATGCACTAGATTGATTAGGAGAAGCAAAGTATTTCTCCGCAATGGACCTAATCTCAGGATAAGGCAGATCGACTTGCCAGAAGAAGACCAAGAAAAATGTGCGATTATTACTGCACAGGGGTTATACCAGCTGATGAGGATGCCCCAGGGTCTTTGCAATGCGCCCATGATGTTTCAGAGGGCCATGGACGCAATATTGAGAGACCTGAAGTTGTCATGCATCCTGGCATATCTAGACGATATCAATGTGTTCAGTAAAACGTTTACTAATCACCTCCATCACTTGGAAGAAGTTTTTAAAAGACTATCCGCGGCTAACCTCAATATCAAGCCAAGGAAGTGCCACTTCTTCAAGAAGGAGCTGGAATTCCTGGTATTTGTGATTAACGCAGATGGATTGCAGCCACAACCCCAGAAGATGGCAGCTATTGAGCGCATGGCTGTGCTAAAGAGTGTCCAAGACATCTAAGTATTTCTTGGGATGGTCAAATACTACAGAAGATTTATTTAGGACTTTGCCCAAATATCTGAGCCTTTGTTTCATTTTACAAAGGATCCAAAAAAAGGATATATATGGAATGAAGAGGCCCAGGGCTCCTTCGATGAGTTATGCTGGTATCTGATAAATTTGTCGATTCTGAAATATCTGAATTTCAATTGGGAGTTTATCATTCAAACTGATGCTTTGTTGATGGCAATTGGCACCAT
This sequence comes from Massospora cicadina, assembly GCA_022478985.1. Lineage (NCBI taxonomy): Eukaryota > Fungi > Entomophthoromycota > Entomophthoromycetes > Entomophthorales > Entomophthoraceae > Massospora > Massospora cicadina. The sequence goes on from JAKSZP010017284.1 coordinate 51,371, forward strand.
ACTGAGCCAAGTAGATGAACTTGGGGACGGACATCTGGTGGCATATGTGAGCTGGACACTCTCATCTGCTGAGAGGAATTACACTGTGACTGAGCGTGAATGCCTTGCGGTCATTTATGCCTGTAAGCAGTTTTAGGTGTATGTCCACGGAATGCACTTTAAGGTGGTAATGGACCACTCTTCGTTGAGTTGGCTGCACAATTTATGGGAACCTGAAGGATGAATGGCCCAATGGGCACTTTAGCTTCAGGCTTATGATTATGAGATAGTCCACTGATCAGGGGCTTCTCACCAGAATGTGGATGGCTTATCACAGTTACCAATGGTCCAGTTGGTATACCTGCAGGCAGATGAGCTATTCCAGAGAATGGTTGAAGGAAGAATTGAGGATGAGTCTCGAGAAATACAAGGTGCACTTCAAAAAGTGATGGAAAACACCGAGACCATGGATGGACAAGTATTCAAGTGATAAACAGGAAATTGCTATTATTCTAGAAACCATCGGTTAGAGCAGCAATAGTTTAAGCCGCTCATAAGGTTATCAGGCACGGAGGTCTGAGAAAAACAACTGACCATATTCGCCAGTATTATTACTGAGAATCAATTAACTATGATGTCACGGATTTTCTGGCTTGTTGCGTGGAATGCCAGCTGCATAAACCACACAAGAATACAACTGGATACCAACTGGTCCAACCTGGATTTTCATGGCACACGGTGTCCATCAACATGATGGGACCGCTGGTGATGAGCACAGGAGGAGTCAAGTACATCATAGTAGCTATCGACCATCTGAAAAGATGGGTCAAAATGAAAGCCCTAACCAGAGTTGATGCTACCAGTACTGCGAGATTCATCCTGGATCAAGTAGTATACTGGCATGGATGTCCACAAGTCCTACTGAGTGACAATGGGACCAACTTCACATCTCATGTGATCCTGAGGCTAAACAAAATAATGGGGATCCAGGGAGTCATGTCAGTACCATAATGGCCAGAGACGAATGGACCTTTAGAATGGGTCAATGGGATACTGGCCATGACGCTGAGGAAGCTAGTCGCAGAGAGAACTTCTGTGTGGAGAATTTACCTGAGTTTGGTGACGTTTGCCTACAACATTAGTCATCATATGCCGATGGGAAAGACGCCGTTTGAATTACTATATGGGAGGAAGGCCGCGTTGCCACCAATATTATATTTGGTAGTTGAACCTACATTGGGGATGAGTACCAAACAATACCTGAACTGATTGATGAGTATCCTGATTGATATGCAATCACAAGCATTGATACAACCTTGAAGAAAAGGATATGAGCGAAATTGATGGATGACAATAATTGACCCAGCCTTAGAAGAATATCGAATAGAGGAAAGAGTTGCCTATTGCGATACACATGGTTTTGGACGTGAAACAAACTAGATGTGTTGTGGTTGGGTCTGTTCAAAGTGATCGCCAAGATGGCGACTGATGCCTATTCCATCAAGAATCTCTTGGATGGAAGAGTTGTGAATCAAGTCCATGCTAAGTATATGAAGTGATGGATCAATGAAAAAATAAAAGAGTTCCCAAAGGACCAATGAACCATTAAGTTAGTCATGTCCTGATGATTTGGTCAAGTCCAAAAAAAGGACCTCTGAACCAATCTAGATGGTTAAGTCCAAAAAAAGGACCTCTGGACCGCATAAAACTGGCAGGTTTAAGTACCCAGGACCCAGTTTGGGGGAAAAAATAAAAAATATGGATCGCTGAACTGAAACAAGGTCAAGTCCCAAAGGAAAAAAGAAGAATAAAGATAAAAAATATGATAAAAGATATTATGAAAAAATTATTATAAACCGCATAGAGAAAAAAAGCTGATATATTTATATAATTTTTATTTTTGATTGTCCTCAGTATGGGGATGATTCTGCCTATGTTGCCTCTTGGGGGAGGATGGTTCGCGGTAGGAATGAACAGCCCATTATGATATGCAATTGGATGCTAGTGAGGGTGAGACCTACACGAAAACACATTCTTTGAGTGGATGCTGAGCCTTGAGAGAAAGTGACTAGGGGAAGGGAAATTGAGATGTCGGAGGAAGCCAATTGCAAAACCCCAGAGCGGGGAGGAAAGCAACAGTATAAAAAGAGGCAATTGGCAAATAACCCTGAGTAATCCTGATATGGCATTGGAGTTAGAAGATAAGTCCTGAGTGCCTGCTGAAGGCTTCATCAAGGACACTGGACATGTGGGCTGGCAATGAAGAATTGATACTTGATGGGGGTTGCCAAATCATGCCCCCTATCAATGCCATCAGCGGAAGATACCAATGGGAAGCTCTGGAGAAGAGATAGTCATGCAGAGAGCGGATTTCATCCTGCAAGTAGCGACTATGGGCTTCTCAGAAGCTGAAGCTGAATGAATGGTGTAATCTAGGTGAGGCTGGAAGCTTCATGGACCAACTTTGAAGAACTTGGCCAGCAAAGCGAAGGGCATAAGTGGCGGTATCCTGATCCAGAAGGTTATCAGTATCAGAAGAATTCAGCGCTAAAGTCAAAGCCTTGGTAACTTGAGCCCAGAGTTCAGCGTAGGGGAGCTCAAAGTGGATACTGTTACCAATAGACAGCTCGGAGACCAGAACAGCAGGTTTGTTATATTGACTGAGTCAGAAGATGAACTCAGGGAACAGGTCCGACCCAGCCAGAAACTAATGATCCAGAGCAATTGGCATAATCTCTGGAGCATCTACGACAATGTTCAGAGCATCAGTGAAAGGAGCCAAATACAGGAGAGTTTTGAAGTCCAACTCTGGAATTGACAGCAGAGGAAGAATTGGCTGAGAGTTGTTTGAAACAATAGCCCGCCTGGTTTTGGAGGGATTAGTTACCATTTCTGGTAATTTGATGGAAGGACTAGCTGCTTGCGCCAGACTAGGTGTATGAGTCCTGGAAAGACCATAAAAGAGGTTCCGCTGAGCATCCTGACTCATCTGCTGGAAGAGACGAAGGTCTGGATCAGACAAACTATTTAGGAGCTTCTGGTAGCAAGACTCAGAATTTGACATATGAGCTGGACAAGAGGGGGATGTCAAACTTATATGGAAGTTGACATTATTCACTCTATAATCCATTAAGCTCTAATTTTGAGAAATCAATCTCAAAAATTTCTGAGATAAGCTCTTAAGGGAAGAATTAGGATTGACTTGAGCCAAGAGTTTATGAACAAAATAACAAGGGCGAATAGAAATAAGTATTTTTAATTGAGCCATGAAACAAACATTGATGGCAAGAGTCTCCTGTCTATGATGAGGAGAAAATCAGAAAATTAAGGACGCTGGACCAAAAATCCTGAATATGACAGCGGGTCATATACCCTGACAAGGGGAAAACTGGATCCTGGGACTAATATTGTCATGAGTAAATCAATTAGCCTGGCACAACGGCAGGTTGTGGGGACCGCGCTCTGAGAAGGTGGTAGCGAGGAGGAAGAGGAGAAACGCCATATGCTAAAGGTCATCCCAAGCAGCGTTGAGTATTGATGAGTGTACTCCACTTGAACCAATGAAGTATTTGCTCAGGTGTCCAAAGTGGTGTTCTCATGCCCCAGTCCTTTTCTCTCTGGAAATCTAGGCAAGAGGGAGGATGCGTTGGGATTTTTTCCCATATTTCCTGCCTGCTAGATTACCTGGTACTGCTAGGGGAAAATTCCCTAAGGCGAAGTGAATCAAAAATTGGTTGGCCCAAGTTTTGGAGGAACTATGTTCAGGGAATTTTGGGATATTCGCCTGGTTGTATCCGCTGAGGATTAATCCAGATGAATACTTAAGATCTCGTCAGGCGGAGTTGTTGACAAAATAGGGGCATCTGATAGTAATTAACTATCAGGTGTACCAATTGGGATTGGTCAGATTTTATCAATGACTGATTAGAATGAATAGCAAGTTGTGAGGCGAGTGATGCCGCCTGCAACTAGAGAATCAATCAGTTGGTGAGTGACCTGCCATAATGGGGAATAAGTTTCATTACCTAAGCAGGTCGCTAGCCAAATATGGTTGGTTTTCTTGGATCAAGAGGAAAATGTTAGGGACACATTTTCTGACTCTTTCCATTTGAGGTCTCAAGGATGTCCAATGACGGAATCTTAGCCAGGATGGGGAAGACCATCACTGCTGAGATGAAGATGGGTAATTAAATGGCAACAGCTGCCATTTTATTTAAGAGGTGTAAATTTAGGGTTAGACAGCTGAATTCCCCACTATATAATTCCCTAGTATTTACTATAATAAACAACGTTATCTACACAAACAGTATTTACAAGTGTTTAAATTATCAATTCAGTGTATAGTTAAACTATCAGCTTTATTGTGTTGTTCTATCTCAAGGATATTATTGCAGAGGGCAATAATTGGAAGACTCTCAGAGAGAAGAGTAAAGATCTGAGCGGGGACCTAGAGAAGAAGGAACCACAATCAGGGATAGCTGTCAACTGTGTGTTGGGCCAAGAGAGACTGTCACTGGAGTATCTTAGCAAAGATTGGGTGGATAAGAGTATAGGGAATGAATCCCTATGAGTACGATTTCATGAGTATTTAATTAAAACACTGGCTGAGCGTTGGGCCATAATATAATTCATACTAAACTATGGATAATAGTTTCCATACTATTATTGATTAATAATTCATTCTATACAACGCGATGCAGTGCATGAGGAAATCAAACCTATGCAGTAAAAAGGTTACTGGGTTGCTTGCTGATAACAACCAAGAGTAAATTTTTACACCTTGGGCATTTCCAAGTTGTGGTGATACCAAAGAAAAATGGAAAACAACGCTTATGTGTTGATTATGTGCCACTGAACCGAGTAACTGAAGATAATGCATACCCAATGCCATTGATTCCAGATATTTTTGCTGTCTTTTTTAGGAAAAACATGGTTTACAAATCTGGACCTGTTTTCAAGTTACTACCAAATTGGAATGGCAGCTGACATTACCAAGTACACAAGCTTTGTGACAAAATATGGCCAATTTGAATTTTTATGGTTGCCCTTTGGCCTCTCAGGAGCACCACAAACTTTCCAGAATATAATGAACACTGTATTTGCAGATTTTCTTACAAAACGTGTAACCATATATCTGGATGACATTACAATAGCATCATCATCCTTTAACCAGCACCTTTTGGATATCCAGATCTTCCTAAGCTGACTTAAGGAACATGGATTCTCACTAAATACAGAAAAATTCAATCTTTTTTATCCAAGTTCTGCAACTGTTGGGTCACATAAATTCACCACAAGGGCGCTCACCTGATCCTGATAAAGTGAAAGCAATCAAACAGTGGAAATGCCCAGACTCAATTCCATTGATTTGATCCTTTTTAGGTGCCATAGGATACTATGCCACTTTTGTACTCAAGTATGGAGACTTAGCAGCACCACTATTCGAACTACTTAAAAAAGGAACCAAGTTTATATGGATGAGCCAGCATGATACTGCGTTTGAAAAACTCAAGATGACACTAGTGGATAGCCCAATCCTAATTCATCCAAACTTTGAAGAACCATTTTACATATTTACTGATGCAAGTGAATATGCATTAGGTGCTGTCTTATCACAGAAAAAAATCAACATCTATCAACCAGTAGAATATATGTTAAGAACATTCATTTCATCGGAGAGAAATTATTCAACCTATGAACAAGAAACATCAGAAGTGGTATGGGCCCTCTGAAATTTTGTTATTATCTTCTAGGATGAAAATTTACCATATTTGTTGACAATTCAGAACTTCAAGCTATTTTGAATGGGCCAGCTTCATCAAGCTGGCGAATCCAATGGATTTATTAACTAATGGAATTCAACTTTGATATTATTCATATTCCAGGAAAACAAAACGTTTTTGTAGATGCCTTATATTAAATTCCAGTCAAGGATACTAAGGAATGTTTAGCAATGTTTCCACTGGACCTAGAAACTGAACTAGTGGATAATTGGCAATATCTAACTTCATTTAAAATCCCTTCAACTATCAAGGACAAATCGAAATTCTTAGCAGCTTGCCTGAAATTTATAGTCATTGATATAACCTTATACCGCCAAAATGGAGATGAACTGCAACAAGTTCCATTGATTGGTCAACACCGACACTGTCTTAGCTTAAACTATAATAAGATGGGACATTTTGGACGTGCTGCATCATGGGAACAACTCAGATACTCATATTGGTGGCCAAACGCTTATGCAGACTGTTGTGAGTGGGTAAAAACGTGTTACCCATGTCAGATATTTGATAAATTACATGTGGATAACCAGAATTACTCCTCTATTACTACAGATGGTCTATTTGAAATGTGGGGCTGAATTTCTTTGGACCTATCTCATCAGAATCAAAAAGTGGCAATAAATTTATTCTAGTAGCCTCATAATATTTTTCTAGATGTCCAGTAGCTATTGTCACCAAAAAAAGTGGATGCTCAAACAGTTGCAGAGTTTTTTTTATCCACATCTTTTCAGTATTTGGCCCACCTCAATGCATCCTTACAGATTGTGGGACCCACTTCAATAATAACATGGTTAATGAACTTCTCAAAAACGTGGGAACCTCACATATCCTTACTACAGCCTACAACCCACGCTGCAATGGCCAAACTGAACACTTTTTTAGTACTAGATGGTCCCAAACAAACGGAACACTTTAGCAAGACGTTAATAGGATCATTATCCTGATCTACAGTATCTAACCCCACAGAATGGGACTGCACAATCCCAGATAAACTTTGGGCTTATTGGACAAAAAACATTGCACAACCCAACGTACCCTTTATGAATTCTTATTTGGTATAAAGTTTATACCCTTCAAACTGCAATCACAAGTGAGCAAAGAGAATCAATAAGAATTTTTGTAACCACTTGTAATCAAGTGACAGAAGAAATTAATACCCAGGCAAAGGCTATGATGGCACAGGCACAAAATTCCAATGCAAAATTACCCTATTTTTCAGTAGGGGATACAGTCCTCCTTTTTAGAAATGATATACTCACACCTCACTCAGGTAAATTTATGCCAAAATGGCAAGGACCTTTAAAATTGCCAAAATCAATGGCAAAGGCTCATATACACTTGCACACTTAAAAGGGACAATTATTATGATACCTGTATCAGGACTCCGCCTCAGGTTTTTCTATAAACTTGTATAAGGAGGGGAGTGTGATGGAAACCAACAGGAACCTCACTTCTACCTAAGGAACAAGAAGATAATATCATATTCCTTGGAACAGAACTGACCATTCCTGAATATACCTCATAACCCAGCCCACTTCCCAAAGCAAGAATGCCAACCCAATCACCACCTATAAAAAATGGGTAACCTAAAACCAACCTAATATACCTTAATAAAGATCTAGTATCTAAAACCTTAACTGCCACTTTCCCTTGAGCCCTAACGGTGAAAGTAGTAAAATAACAATACCTACTACAACATCCTCAGCCTCAGTTGCCGGTGTTGAGACCCACCAATTTCCTATTAGGGATGATGCCCAATACTTTCTAGATCCTGTATATCAAGACAGCTCAACCCAACTAAATGAGGAGCACAAGTTGGAGTATTATTATTAAATAAAGAATTAGAATTAGTAAATTAATTGGCAATCTCCTTGATTAATTATTATACTAATTTTGTTAATATGTGAGGAATATCACCTGGTTAAAAATCTAACACTGAGCATGAATACCTTGTGGAAAAGTATACTCATAAGAAGTTCAGAGTTTTTTATCTATATAGTTCATTTCAAGGTGGTGACAGAGTATTCTTCAGTGTTATGTTTACAAAATCTAAGTAAACCCAAAGGTAGATTAGTACATTGAGCTTTGAAATTGCAATTGTGCAATCTGAGATAGTGCACCAAGAGGTACTGCATATCTAAAATGCAGATGGGTTATTGTGATTTTCAACTATTCAGGTTTTGCATAGTGAAGCATACAATTTATATGAGAATAAGCTTATGTGTAATATTGAAGAACTACGCTAGCAAATCCAGAAAGCTTCAAAACAAGAATGTGAAATACTAAGATTTAAGGGACAATTGTTTAAAGTAGGGGGGGTAAATTCCTAACGTTAACAAAGCCTTCAGAACGAAAAAAATATTATTAATTCAGCTCATTAGGTAACTGGCCTAAAAGCTTATTTGAAACTCTAGAGCATTTTTGTCAGTACTATTGGAAATTGCTTAACTTTGACATTTTGAAAATCCTTTTTTAATGTGACAGTATAACAAACCCTAAAAGAAAGCCACCATATAATGGCTAGTGAATCCTAGGTTTGTTTGGCATACTAAATCCAATGAGATAATATAGCCTTTGACCATGAGTACCAAAAATAATTGATACATTATTATGGCTATTGACAACTTGATTAATTGGGTGGAGACGTGTGCTTTGACCAAAGTAGATAACAGCAGGTTTGACAAGTTCTTAATTGAGCATTTAAACTATTAGCATGGCTGTCTGAAAGATATTTTGACAAATAATGGTAGCAACTTTACATGGTTATCATCCCAAACTAATTAAGTCAATGAAAATGCAGGAGCATAGATGACACCTTACCATCCAGAAACAAATTTATTTGTCAAAATGTAGATGTTACTCTAGCAACTACCTTAAAAAAGATTTTTGCTGGCAAATTTTCTGAATGGGTACCTTATCTATTGGAATCAAAAAAATTCTAATATTTTAAGCTATCATTTGTTAATGGTATATCTCCATTTGAATTACTTTATGGGCGTCAGGCTTGTTTGCCCCAATTTGATATTTAGCTCTTGACCCAAGGATGAAAATTATAACCTTGAATTATTTAGAGAGTTTGACAGAATTATTAATGGGACTATAGTCCTCCGCCTATGCCAATATCTCAAATGGAAAATTAGGGCTAAATAATATGAAGATGTGATGCATCCACTAAAGCAGGCGCTGGACAAAAGTTTCCCCAAAGCTTCATCGCCTTCTGACATGGCTTCCTAGGCTGATAACCTAGGGGCTATATTAGGAATTTTTTTAATTTATGATAATCCCTTTGTTTGGCCCATTTGAAAATAAAGATGCGTGGTGGCTCCCCCTTTTGGGTTGGGCACCACTAGTGCTAAAAAAGATGTGATGCATCCAGATCTTCTGACTTAATACTATTTATAGGGTTAGTTATAGTGACACTCATGGCGTTATAAAGATGGAATAATTTGGACAAGCTCTAGGTTGAATTAAGATGTTATTGATAAGCCATCAATGGATGCCTATAAAAATAAGAAGCTCACAGATATACATATTATGAATTTAGTGCATGCTTAATTTCTAAAAGCATGAAGATAATTAGAAAGGAATTATAGTTAAAAAAGGAGAAAACAAAACAAAACAGAACATTTAAATATAGATTTAATGTAATAACACTCTTCTGTCTGCTAACCTTAGAGCTGCCAAAAGCCATCAATTTTTTTCAGTGATGCTTCTTAATTCCTTTAAGCCCTTTCTTTTAATTTATAGTGACATGTGCCTCATTTTCTCTCACCTTTAGGACGCTAAGTGTTGTTCCAAATGACCTCCTTTCATATCATTGATAATGAACTATGTTAGTCTGGTGCTGTGGCATCTAGCCTGTTGTCTGTATAGGAGCTTGCATCAATAGACTTTTGGAAGAAGATAATCTCATTAAGTTTGGGGAGTGTTGGTATTTTATCCAAAATTGTTCTTTTTCCAAAATTTCTGAAACTTATATTCAATTTAGTCAAGAGTAAATGCCAATTTGATAATGAGTTAAATGTTTTTAGCTTCCCAGTGGGAAGCATAGTTTAGAATTTATGTCAATCAATCAAGGGATCTATCATGATAAATTTGATAAATTAACTTTAAAAAGTTAATGGGCTGAGTTGGCAATGTTATTAGTTACAAACTTGTGGGACCAATAACCACAATAATTGGATAGAGTTAAAATTAGTTCCAACCAATAGAATGTCAGATCCTGGAAATTGATTAGTAAAGTAATATTATCCTACAGCAACCAATGCTGATTATCCCTGATATGTGGTCAAATATTAGCTGAGTGTTGCCTATATATTTAAGAGGAAGATCCTTAATTAAACACTTTTTTGCTTTAGAAACTGTTTTCTAGTAGAGTAGTTATTTTATTTTTAACTGACTGTTTTTGGCTCAGATACTGCTTCCTGTCATCAAACAGAAAGCATTCTTATTGAATAAATATATCCTTTGTGAACCTGTGCAGTTGCCTCTTTATAACAAGTGGTGCTTACTACAGAGGGTTCTGTTAGTGTGCTTCTTGACTAGCCAGATGCAAAATGTCACAATTTATTTAATATTGGCTTGATGCCATCTTTTTTTAGAAAAGCTATAAGTTGACAGTTCACTTATGCTCAGCTTTTAATTTCTGTGGCAATGGGCGCTAGTTACCTACTTTCTGAAATCTGACAAAAAATTATTTATCAACTTTTTTGCCAATTTATTATCTTTTGACACCATCATTTTCTTTAGTGCAGTCATCAATTTCTGCAGTGACAAATTCCACCAATATTTTTCTTTCTGACGCCTTTTGAGGTTGGTTTTTGTATCAATGGCCTCTCTGTTTACCATTTATGAACAAATATATGAAGCTCTACAAATCTTTTTTAAGAGTTCAGTAGCTACTTGGGAAGAATATAATCTGGTTAAGCCTGGATATGTGTTAACTTTAACTTGATTTTAGGTTTTTCAATCAATTCTTAATTGGTACTCTAATTAGTCAACAAAGGTGCTAATTAGTTTGGCTAGTTTCAATGTATTTAAATTTCTTTTTTAATTTCCAATTGGCTCCTATTTTGATCACTCAATTGTGCTAAGCTATTTTGATGTACATCCAATCCTATAGTATTGGGCCAAAACGCCAATAGTATTTGAGCAATCCATATAATTTCTGGCAACTGAAAATCAAGGATAAATGATAGTGGGCCTTTTTTACCAGTTGTGATTTGAATATCCCAAAGCCCTATAATAAAAACCTTTTGTCTACCTACTTTTATATGTTTTGAGTTGAATATCCTTGATGACTAAGGTAAATTAAATTGTCCCCGGGGTATAGGAAACACCAAATGAGTACACCTAGAGATTGGGTAGCGCTACCATTCCCATACCTAGAATTACAAGGAACCCCCGCTAGGAGTTAGATTACTGACTAGCTGAAAATAAGGTACTAAAGGGAAGTTAACCCCAGAAACTACTGTGATTGATGAGGAAAGAGTTAGGCCCCATGTGGGTGTAAGGCTTCTGACCCTGTCAATATAATTAATCGACTGAGGGTGAAGTTGTTGTTCATGCTGAGTTGGTGAGTTGCTTCCACTAATTATAGTGATATGTAGCTAGTGAAGGGAAAAGAATATGGTCATCAATCTTCATATTGTTAACCTGGCACACTAGCAGAGCACCAAATGGTGTGTATTGCAAAACATATAAACGTTCTCACAACAGGGCTTAATTTCTGTGCTGTTTAACTAGCCAGAGGCAGTGTCAGGTTTTTATAGTTGGCTTAATGCCATCATTTTACAAAGCTCTGAATGCTGAAGAGTCACTTTGCTAGCCTTTGATTTCTGTGGCAATATGAGCCAATCACCTTATTTCTTAAAGCCATTAACATTCTTTAACAACAAATACTGCCATTTCTTCCCTTTTGGCAACATTTGTTTTCTTTTTGCAAAGTCACTTTATTATGTAGTGATGAATAACGCCAATTTTTTATGCCACCTTTTGGAGAAGGGGGTTTGTGCAAATGACCTCTTTGCCATATCATCAAATAACAAAAAGTCATAAGCCCACCAAAATCATCCATTGCAGTAGCTACTTTTTCAAATAAATTCTAATTAAGCTTCAAGATGTGTTGAGATTTTAATCAGACTATAGTACTCTCTCAATCAATACCCAAATTAGTAGTTTAATTAGTAAGGCACAGTTGCCAATTAATTTAACTAGTTTTAATTTGTATAAAATTTCCTATTCCTTTCTAATTTAAAGCCTCTTTGAATTGGTAAATGTTAAGCTATTTTAATGTCCAGCCATTCCTAGAGTATTGGTATGGATTGCCAATAGCATTTAAGAATTCTGTATAATTGCAGAAACTGGTGCTGAGGATACTCAATAGTGGGCATTAAATTGCAAGCTGTGATTTAAATAGACCACTTTCCATTTAATAAAATACATTTACCCTACTTTCATATGTATTAAGTTAAATTTATCCTTGATTGTAAGGGTAGGATAGAGGTACCTAGGGTTTAGGCATCTCCAGGTGAGTACATCTAGAGATTAGTCAGTGCTACCACTCTGATACTTGGAGCTCCAAAAACCCTATGAGGAATTAACTGAATGTCTAGATGACAATTAGGAAATAAGGTAGAATAACCCCAAAGTACTGGTAATGATGAGGAAAGCCAGACCACCATGTGAGTTTAGGATTTCTGGGGCTTCCAATGTAGTTAATTGAATGAGGGTGAAGTTGTTGACTAATCTGAGTTGGGAAGTTGCTGATACAAACTTATAGTTAATGGTAGCCATTGAAGGCAATATGCAAGGGTCAGCAATCTTCATATTATTGCCCTGGCACACATGCAGAGTACCAAATGAGGTGTATTGCAAAATTTATAACATTTGGTCAGTTAGATTTTTAAAAGATTATCTAATGTTACCTACTAACTTGTAATCACACAATTATGTTTAAACTAATATGTATCATCTAGATATCTTAACCTTAATCTCAAATCATCAGGAAATAGTAAGAAGGTTAAAGTTATTAGCTTTGAAACTTGGCCCTCTGATATGAATTTAAATAATCTTTCACTAGTTAATTCTATATATTAGTAATTTTTAATCAAACTAATATATGTATAATAGCTCTATAGATCTATATTAAGATCTTTAACATCACCTATAGATATATGTTTTTACATAGATCATAATTTTCTGAAAGTGAACCAAAAGATCTAATCTTTAGTAAAGCTTTTATTACTAAGCTGTGCGTTTTTTATATAAGGACTTACAGCTTATACCCTTATTATAATTATATATCAAAGAAAACCAGTAATTTTATAGATCCTATAATATTTGATAGAACCTAAAATACCTGATGGCATGTGTGCATCATCCAACTAAGTTATTATATATGGTTGGCATCACATCATATGGAATTACTTGTTTAAGACTATCTATATCTTTAATACTGTAAAAATGTTATTATTATTATTATTATTATTATTATTATTATTATTATTATTATTATTATATACTTTATTCAAGATTTCATATTTATAAGTGACATTATTCAGTTATAAAAGCAAAATAATTACACACAAAATAAAAATATGTTTTCCATGCTGAGCTCAAATATTGGGTAATATGTATTTTTGACAGATTTTTAAATTTAATTCAACAAATTCTATATCTTATATCTAAAGCTTCTAGCATTTTGATATAAAGTTAGATTGCTATAATGAATCATAATCCTGTATAAAGTATAAAACCTTGCTTCTTAGTTTTACAAATATAAAATAAATCGCTAACCTCAAATAATCAAACAAAGATAAATATAATATAATATAGATAATACATATAGGATAAGGGGTGATGTTATAGCTGTGATGTATCCATCTATACCCTAAAAGTATGGATTTAATATCGCCTTCTACTAAATTCCAGGATTTATAATGGATTTACATTAATGAAGAGTTGAGACATGATACATAATAATCACCTTTCTGGAGATAACCTAAAATTAGTCCCAAAGCAAACCGAAAAGCTTTTATCATCTAAAGTTTTGCTAATAAGTCTCAAGCTAAAGTTCTGAAATCTTCACTTATTTTTCTATTTCTGTCTCTTGGTTGGACTACATTAAAAGATGTATATCAATTACAATGATTAGTATCAAACCGGATAGGATTGACTTATTTTCATATTGATCTTCTTAAAGTCTCCTTAAGCGTTCTTTTTTATATTACTATAAGAATAATGTACAAGGTTTAATTATTGAACATAATTCAAAGTAAATTTAACTTAGACTTTTAATTAGAGCAGCAGTTTTGTGAACTTCCAAAATTAGGTAGATTTAATTTCTATTGCTTTATTATATTAAGTTACGCTATATCAGCTATGTTATAAATTGCTAATTAAACTACTTTTAAATACTTTTCTTATAATCTACTACCATCCAGATACCCATGTTTTGCGGCGGTGTTTTTAACTTACTGGATGATTGAAATTACTATTTTATATTTTATATAGTGGTGTTACCCGGCATTGCTCAGGTTTAATAAACAAACGATTTGAATTGAGTATTTTAGATTTTATTATAGATAGATAAACCACTAAATTGCTTAGCTAAAACCATCGAACAACCAAATCAACCAATCACCAACTGCTTAGAAAAACTAAACTAAACTTATCAGGACAAAAACCACCAATACCTCACCAAAATCAATTAACTTATCGAATCAACTAATCACTAACTGCTTATTAAAACCATCAAGCTTATTAATCAACCTAAAACCACCAACTGCTTGGAAAATCCATTGAAACTATCAAATCAACCAAATATCAAACTGCTCAGCCATAATATACCGATCACCATTAAAATATAACGTTTTCACTTCTTATATATATAAAGCTTTTTTATAAAAATCATGAAACCTAATTCAGAACTTTCGCGGGCATGCGCACAACTCATTTAAGAATCATTGCAATCGGATAAATGGTTTAGGAACACATATAGGACAGACAAATAAACAAAGAAACATTCATTTTTATATAAAGACTAGCGGAGTTACCCGTGCTTCGCTACGGTGTCTATAGAATTTCAGGTGATTCGAATTGATTTTTTTAGATTTTCTATATAGTTAAGCAATAACTACTCGGCAAATCTAATTGCTCAATCGAAGCAACCAAAACCATTAACCACTCGGCTAAAACTAACTGAACTTATCAAGTCAACCAATAACTAATCACCCCCAAAGCTAAACTGTATCCTATCGATTCGACCAAAAACCATCAACCCACTCGGCCAAATAAAATAAGCCTATCAAATCAATCAGATTCTAAATTATTTTAGTTTTTATATTGGTAGATAGCTATCAATAAGTACAGAAACCATTAAACCTATTAAAAATTCCAACCTCCAACCACTTAGCTAAAATCAATTAAGCCTGCCAAATCAACTAAACCATCAATCACTTACCTGAAACTATTGAGCCTATCGAATCAACCAAAAAATAAACCACTACTCAGCAAAAACCAATTACGGAACTTACAACTGCCAAAAACTATCAACCCTTATCAAAACTCCTATAGAAAATCGAATTAAATGAATATGAAAATACCCAGCCAAATTGCTATATAGTATATTAGAAATATATGTTCTAGATCTTGAATAGAACCGATATTTAACTTTATATGATTATTTTAAATAATTACATATTAGCATTCCGTTCCTTAACTTTATAGAATACTTGTGCCAAGTTTGGTGATTTTTGGTTATTTGCTGGAGATAATGCATCCAGTATAAATAAATAAACAGAATGATAGTTTTATAATGAAAAGTTTGGCTAATTCTTGTTGATACCCAATTTAGCACATATTTGTTTTTGGGCTTTAAGTTTACCTGATAAGTGTCTGAAATAGAGCTTGTAAGGTTTAATTACAGATAGACAGACAGAATCGACAGTGAGTTTAAGAAAAGTGTATAAAAAGTGATTATGCCAGGATTTGAACAACTGACCTTTTATAGAGTTGAAGTTTAGAGCCAAAAGCTGAGCCAATTATGCTACATTTTTTTTAAAAAACTCCATACTTTATTAAGTAAATTTAAGGGAAAGTAAGAGGGGAGGGTGGAATACAGGTGATTCAGCCAAGGGTAAAAAAAGACCAGGGATTCAGGCTGCTAGAGTTCTAGCACCTCCAACCATTGCTGATCGGCAATTGCCATCACTAGCCACAGTTCTAGAAGCGGCGGGCTTACAGGCTATACTATTCTCAGATGATTAGTAGCTTCATTGCATGCAATGAGCAATCTGGCAGGGAAAGCCAAATGTGTGGCCTTATAACACCCAGGAATTATGCGCAAGAATTTTGAGATCTGGTGGAGCTGATTGGAGATAATCTGAATGGTCTTCAATACCAAACCTCTGTGATGGGGGTGCTCATTACTCAAAACCTTGGCGATGAGTGCACAGTGAATTACCCATACATAATAATGGTAATGTGAAGGCTCATGTCATGTGAATATGACATAATAGTAGGGATCAACCTCAAAGATAAGGCTGGGTGCCTGGAGGCCCAGAAGGTGAAGTTGCAGGCCCTTCCTGACCTGAAGAACACCCTGGACCAACACTGGGTCTGGGCAAAATATGCCCAGGTTGGGACCAGTGGTGCACCAAATGCTCAGCCTCTGATGGCAGCCCAAGCGTTAAAACAAACTATCTACCAAATTAAGGCGGATGGTTTGGTTTGCTTAGTTTTGGAACAAGGGTTCAAAACCCATTCCTGCTATGAAATAACGCGCTCAGGTTGAATCCAACTTCAGTTGATAACTTGAGTGAAGTTGGTTTCAGCCTATTTTACTAACTTGGATGGAAGTATCACCCTATTGGCAAGTTGCTGCTTGGGCCCACTGCAGCATAACCTCAATTTCCCCATCTGAGCTTAGATACATTTTCCCCTGACCAACATTCCTTGTTGGTCAACTTCCCAAATAAACCTATCCACTGTTTTAAGTCATTTTTTATTTTATGATATTCTGAATGCTCCTGTGCACAAACCTCTTTGAGAAAGTCTCACATTCTATTCTACTTGCTATTGCAAGTACCATTACACTCTCCCTTTTGCACCATTTTTTCTACCTAGGATCCCTCCAACCTGGGCTGCCTAAACCCATCCGATATGTGCATCATGTCACCCTTCTATGGGATTTTATTATAAAATTCACAATATTATGCCTCAGCAGTTATTGCTCCAGCACCCTCTGCTGGGCTTTAATCTCTCTGGCACTAATGACTAGTTCTCTGGTGTTGAGCCTGTGCACTGAGCACTGCAACGCTGGGAACTAGAGAGTTATAGACACTCTCCTTACAGCTCATAGTTGGATCAGAGCCATTCTCAGGGTTTTTGTAAAGAACAGGTCCTGCAATGGATGTATACCTGGAGGTAAATGATTGCCTGATAGAATGTATCACATCGTGGACCAGTATTTTTTGAACATGGCGCATTCATAATAGTGATGTGCTATGTCTGCTTTTGGTTCAGTGCATATGGGGCATTCTTTGTGCTGATAATCCAGCCCACTGTGCTTGCCCAATTTGAATGCCCAATTAAGGATCTGCCAGGTTACTGAAAACTGTTTGGCTGTAACCAAGCAGGAGTTCAGGCCCAAAATCAACTCCTTTGTTGGGTAGTTGGTGACATGGCCTTTGGTAGTCCAGTTATTAAGGATTTGTGGGTGGGTGGGTGGATTGCACCCCAGTTTCAGGAGTGGATCCCCATATTCTATCAGCATCAATTTGTACCTAATTCTGATTGACTTGGTTGCATATTCATTGGCAATTTGGTTATATTCTTCCTAGCTTGTTGCAGTAATCATTGCAGAGTTATGTGCTTTGACATCCCTTTGAATTTGGTCAGCCTCTTGGTCTGATTTTTCAAATGACCACCCACCCTGGTGCACAGCTCAATTGCAGAGTCACCAGTAGTGTGGGGCTCCTTTTTGGGAGGTTATCTTCAGATGGTTCACCATCTATTTATATAACAATCAGGGGGAGACTGGGTCTTGTAGGCCTTGAGCTCTTGCCCAGTTCATGCCCCATGCTAGAGTCAGGCAGTGCATGTGCATCTGTGTTAGTTTCAGAAATGACTTCCCCCATATGTGCCAGGCATGGAATTTGAAGTCCAGTAGGCCCATGCCTCCTTCATTCTTTGGTTTTGACAGGGCTTCCAGTGGAATTGGTGCCACCTTTGCCTTGAACCACAGGAAAGTTTGGAGCATTGACATGATTTTCTTCTCTAGGTTTGGGCTCATTGGCAGCATGTGAGCAATATACCATAGCTTTGAGAAGATGAAGATGTTTATTGCCTGCACTTTCTCCTTGAGGCATAGTCTGGCACTTTTCCAGCATGACATTTGGAATGATAAGCTTATCAATACTTCTTGTTTCAGTCTCCAGTACAGCTGGTCCCTTGTCATTGAAGAGTATCCCAAGGTATCAGACTGTCTGGGAGCTCATAGTTGGTGTTGTGTCAGTTGGTGGGCTGAAGTTCAGGTTGCCGACCCTCATCACTGAGATTTTTGCCAAATTTATTTTTGTATTTGATGCAAGCTGGTAAAGGTTTAATAGATCCTCAGCACCCTGGAGGTCAGTCAAGGAGCTTATTTCTACTACTGTATCATCCACAAATACTAGCATCTTCAGTGGCATTTGGTTAGGGTAGACTAAACCCCAAAGCTTCATGTCCACTGCCACCAGTAGAATGTTAGCTACAAAGTTAAAGAGTATTGGTGACATAGGGTCTCCTTGGCAGAGACCTTACCTGAAAGAGATTTTGTTGGTTGCACCATCCATGACAATAATCTTTGTTACCAGACCTGAGTATAGCATCATTACCCATGCCTGAAACTTGTCAGGGATACTGACCGCTGACAGTGCCTCATGTAGGAATGACCACACTACTTGGTCATATACCTTTTCCATGTCGAGAAACATAAGGTATCCTTGTTCAATGCCCCTTGTATCCTGGAGTATGCTCTGGACTGAACCTATGCTATCCTATATACTACAGCCTTTGATGAAACTGTGTTGGGCCCTATAGAGCATGTGTGGTGCTGTTGCCATCAGCCAATTAGATAATATGTGTGTGAGCAGTTTATAATCAGCATTTGATAGTGCAATTGGGTGCCAGTTCTGAAGTTGGTATCTGAGGCCTTTTTTGTACAGAAGTATAATCCAGGTCTCATGTCCTCCAAGAATTTGTTTGCTGTGGATCAAACAGTGGTTAAAGAGGGCTTTGAGCTCCAGCACAATGCAGTCTCAGAATATGCTGTATATTCCTGCACACATATTGTCAGGGCCTGGTGCTTTCATTCTTGGTGACTCCTTTAGTGCCCTCTTAACTTCATTGATAGAGATTTTGGTGGATAGCTTGGTGACATCTTTCAGCATACAGCCACCCAGTACCAGCTTGGCCATATTAATAAGGGTTTTTGTCACCAATTTGCTCATTTCTTGCTGTCAGAAGAGATTTCCATAAAAAAGCTCAACTTTACACTTGATCGTTTCAGGGTCTGTTGATACTTTCCCATCTGCTGTCTCCACTTCCTATACCCTAGCCTTAGTTTGGATTTTCTTGAGGTGTTTAAGGCCCTCTTTGGTCATTGTCCCCACTAAGCTCTGATATCAGTAAGTTGCATTGGTCCATCTCTCTGAGTCTTGTTTAATCATTATAGACAATATTTTTTGTGTGTTGTTTGGTACTTGCTCCATCAGTCCTCACTGTCCCAGCAGGTGAGCCTCAGGCTTTCTAATTTAGACTTCAGTTACTTTATGGCAGCTGTTCACTTGTTGGAGGTCACTTTTTCAAACTTTATACTATTGTGTTTTATCTTCTTTTTGATCCAGGTCCATCTTTCTAGTGGGTCTAGCTCTGGGCAGTTGTCCAGATACGCTATTAGCTGATCCAGTCCTGCATCTACCATTTGGTGCCAATCCCCGTTCCTCAATGTGGCTGGTGCCAATTGCCACTCGTGGTTCCTTGGAGGTTTGTCAATGTTGATCTCCACCCAGATAACCATGTGGTCACTTTCAGCATTTATGCTAACCTTGCTGTTGGATATCATCAGCCTGAGGTCCAATGATATGAGGATGTAGTCTAACCATGATCCTGACAGTGGGGATCCAGCAGCATTGTATGTCCACCATATTAGATTGGCTGGGTGAGCCAATTATGTTAGAGGAGGTATTTTTAAAATCAATTGGACTTTTAATTTAGATAAATTTGTTAAATACCCAAATAACCACTAACCACTTAACAAAACCATTTAAAATATCAAATCAGCTGAATATCAAACTGCTCAGCTATAACAATATAGTGGGTACCATTGAAGTATATATAGGATTTTCACTTGTTACATATAAAACTTTTTATTTTACTATTAAAATAATATTTTTTAAAAGTCTTAAACCTTCTTGGGTATGCACACAACAACTCACCAAAGTTTTATCACAATTGAATGAATGGTATAGGAATGCATTTGGGACATACATACAGACAGACATTCATTTTTATATATAAGATTAGTGTTTCGGATGTATGATTAAGGCTCTTACACATCTGTCTAAAACTCGCAGCGGATCCTATAAACTATAATGGTTCATAGATTTATATGCTTTATATAAGTTTTCTGACATAAGCGATGAAATGGAAACAAAAATTGAAAACAAACGGACATGTGCGGTGATCATAGATTAAAAGCTTTCGCGTCGAGCGAATCCGACTGTCGAGATCAGCGCCTACAATTATAACCTAAATATTAAAAGAGGGAAGTAGGAATCACCCCGCTATGCTATCCACTCCTCATAGAACCTAAATATTGTTTGATTGGGTGTGTTTTACTTTAGCTTATAGTGGAATTGGTGGTCGCAGCTGTGATGTGATGTTTCAGAGCTGAATTAACGGTTGCTACATACAAATGCTATATACGTTTTTCGTAGAATGATTTTATTCATTTATAACTCATATAATCTATTAGATTTACGAGCATAATGAGTTGCTTTGAAGTGTATTTAAGGTAAGTTTAACGACTTACCGTTAAATAAACCTATATTTACGCGAAATCTCAAAGCTTTAATTGAAACATGTGTCGAATTATGAGTTGAATAAAGTATCCACTGAGTAAGTGGGCCATCAAGATTCAAACTATAAATAGGAAAAGGGAGGGCGATGATTTATAACTCACAAAGACTAGGTTTTTCAATGCACAGCATCGATTGGGTTTTATTTCTCATTGCATTTGAAGTAACTGGCTATGCTACCCCAGGCAAGAAGGAGACCTTGTCAGCGCCAAGAGCTGAATCTGAATCTGATACTGAGCCAGTATGGCACGACAATTTTGAAAAACTTATACCTAAGGGCTCGGAATGGAAAGATTTGGTCTACCTGTTTGGATGATTCTATATGACAATAAATTTGCTTATTACAGTTTATTTACAGCTTAAACATCTTTGTTTAACTATATTATTTTTTATTAAATGATTTAAGTAGTTTTAAAGACTTACTTTCAAATATATATGATAGCCATATATAAGCTATAGAACACCTAAAGTTTAAAATATTTTATTTAACTGAGGCAAGCTGACCAGAGGATGGACAATACTGAGCTCAGAGGAGCTAACCTTATACTAAACTAAAATTTGAACAAACAGAAAGAGATGAACATATCACTAAAACCAAATTGAGAAAAGAAACTAAAATGATCCAACCAGGTTGGATGCGGTAAACTGCTATGCATCCATGGTGGGGGTGAGTGGGGATTGGGAGGCTCATCCTCCTCCTCTGTGTTAGATACTGTACAGCAAAGAGCTGAGAGCATGGGTGTGGGTGCATCCTCAAAATAGGTGTCAAGGTAGCAGAATGGGGCTTGCAGCTCAATTTTTGCTATGAATAGGGTGGTGATATATTTGGAGAGGGCCTTCTCAGCCTTGAGGCAAACTTTGGGAAGGGTGGTGAAGGTGGCGATGTTGTTGCTAGTAATGTGGGTCTTGGGGCCAAATTTTGTGACTGTCATATTTTTGTATTGCTTTGTTGGCAACTTGGTGAAATCAGAGGGATTTTTATGTACTTGTTGCATGAGGGAAGGACTGGGATGGGTAGCCCCATGGCCAAGACTGTGACAGATTTTACTCTGCCTTTTAGAGGGGTGACAATCAGGGGAGGCAACAGCCTCTTTGGTGAGTTGGTGGTCACTTCAGAACTCATTGGCATTATGGTGTAAAGCATAGTGTCAAGTTAGGAATTGAGCTGCATATTCTGCATTTAGGTACATTGCAAGGCCTGGAGCCTTGACCAAGTCAGAGACAGGATTTCCCAAATCATCAAATTCCTCCAAGTAATCCTAGGGATTTTGGTTGAAGATGATAGGTTAATTGGCATACAAGTGGACTGGATTGGGTGGCTGGGTGGGTTTTTTTTTGAATTTAATGAGGTCTATTCTAGCTCCTGATTGGTTGGAGTAAGAGTGGGGGTTTGACATGTAGGTTCCCTATTGGCTGAATCTGTCAGTTGCAGCTGCCACCTTGGGGGAGGATGAGGAAGGATTGTGCCTCATTCAAAGAAAGTTTTGGGATTGGCAATGGGAGCATCATGGGAGGAGTCAAGTGTGTGGGCTCCATCTTAGGCTATGGAGGGCAGCGCTGCTTTGAGTGGTCCAGGTTAGAGCAGATGGGGCAGATGGTGCGCCCTTTATCTACTATGCCTCTGAAAGTGTGGTTGGGGGCAGAGGGAAATACAGTGCAAGGGGGAATTGAAATGGCGATTTCAGTTGAGATTAGGCATATAGTTGCAAAGGTATGAGCGCCCATGAAATGGTTGGCTCCATTGAGAACCACAAATTGTAGAATGGGGTTGGCACCATATGCCATCAATCTAGATATTAGTTCATTATACAAAGTATCAGGGGGAGATGGGTGGGTAGGCATGCAAAATGAACCACAAGAGTGATATCATCAGGTAACCAAGTGTGAGTGGTTGTGGTGGGGATTCTCTGGAACACCAGGGAAATGTTGGCTGCAATTGCAGCATCAGCTTCACAGATAAAGCTGAGGTCAAAGTATCTCTTGTAGGGGTAGAAGTCAATAAAGCCTGCAGGCTGCATAAGCGTCTGGGCTAATTCTATAATTTGTTTGTTGTTGCAGGGAAAAAAGTTGCCATGTTTAACCCAGAGGCCAACTTGCATCTTGCTTTGGGGGAGCACAATGGGGCTATGAGGCACTGCTTGGGAAAATGCAAGGTGGATGGCAAGATTATTTGAGGGAACGTATTGACCCAAGGCGTTGGGGGGCTGGTCAATTTAATTTGAAAGCATTTTTCTGCTGGGTGAAAGATGCTAAGGGGTTTTGCTGCTGCTCCATTTTGGAGCAGCGGGCGGTTGAGCCAAGGAAATTGAGGTTTTGCTGTGTATCAGTTTCTCAAAATTATATAGTTCTGCTTTAACTTTTAAATTTGCATGAAATTGATATTGAGCAGAAATCTAAAGTTTAAAGTAAGTATTAAAAATCATTTGAGCTTTTAACTGAAATTACTTACAATCAAAGCAGTTTATGATTAAATATTAACTTATTTTATTGTTCATATAGATGTCTATAAACTATTAAAATAGCCTTCATAGTAAATTCATTTTAGAAAATTTTGGCTTTAAATTCTAGTACTAGTATATTTATATAGCTGAGATATATCTCTATCTGTACACTATATGATTAGATCATCACTAATATAAAGATATTGTTTTGTGATTTGATCTTTTTATTGTGTTAGAGAATAAGCTTTTAAGCATCAGCTTACAGCTTGTGATGCTAAGTGGATAGCTTGCTTGAGAAGTAACAATTTGAGCATTAAAAACTTGTCACATATTCACTTAGAAAGGGAAACAGTAATGTCAGAGAATGAGACCAGAGATAGACAATCATAGAAAATAAGTTTTAAATTTTTTAGAATGATAAAAAAGAAATTTCAGTGACACAATGTTGAATTCAATTGAGGCATGCCAACCAGGGGATGGACATTGCCAAGCACTACTGAAATAAAATCCCACTAAAAGTTGAAACAACATGGCTGAGGCCCTGAAAATGACATAAAAAAACCAAAAGCTAAACACCAACTAAGTTGGAAGCAAGAACTGCTAACTGACCATGGCTGAGGGAGAGGGGGGACCAGGAGGCTGAGATAGCTCATATGTGTCCAATAGGCAGCAGCACAAAGCAGAGAGCAAGGGCGTAGGCACATCTTGGGAGTGGGGGTCCAGGTAGGGGAGTGGAGCTTGCCAAGGTATACCTTTTTTAAGGCAGTCAGAAAGATAAGTGGCAAGGGACTTCTCACATCTAAGGCGGATGTTGCACAAGGAAGAACCTACTGCTATAATTTTGGGGGTGAGGCGGGTCCTCATGCTAAACTTAGCTTGTTGTGCCAAAGCTCTGAGATTATTGTTGGCAAGGTGAAAATGGCGGAGGTATTCTCATTTTTATGGGAGGGTCAGCGCGGGGTCCACGGGAGGTGGGACAAGGCATTTTGATAAAACCTTGATGGACAAACTTATGGCATTTCAGAGTAATACATTATTAGAGGTGACAGATATCTCTTTGAATAACTGATAGTCAGATCAGAATATGGGGGCACCTGGGCAAGGCGCATAATAGCAAGGGGGAACTGGGCTGCATAGTCAGCACTGATGAACTCTTCAAAGCAAGAAGGGCTGACCAATTCAGATACAGGTTCACCTGATTCATTAACTTCATCCAAATAATTCCAGGAATTTTGGTTTACAATAATTAATTTGGGAGAATGTATTGGCATGGGGGAGCGTGGCTTGGGATAAAGCACGTGTGGCTTAGAATTGACTGGAGTCCAGGAGGACCTCTGATTGGTTGTTTGAGGAGAAGTGGCTTGAGGACACTTATTCTGATTGGCTGGGGCAGGCCCAGCTGCAGATTCTGGCTTTTTTATAGGAGGGGAGAGGAAATTGCCCCAGAGGAAGAAAGTAACTGGGTCAGTGATTGGGTCATCATGTGAAGAGTCAGGTGTGAGGGCCGCGGCTTGGGAGTTGAAGGGGCAGCGCCATTTTAAATGGTCTAGTTCAAGACAGGTAGGGCAGATGGTGCGCCCTCCATCCATGCGGGCCCAGAAAGGATGGTCTGGGGTGGAGGGAATGATGGTGCAAGGGGGAATTGAGAGGGCAACCTCCATGGAAGTAGGATGTATGGTTGCGAAGGCCTGAGGGCCTGCAAGGCGGGAGGCTCCCACAGGAACCACAAATTGGAGGATAGGATCCAAACTGTATGCCAACAAACCAGTCAACAGTTCATTGTATAAAATATTGGGGGGTAGGTGAGTAGGGAGGCCCATGAACTGAACCACTAGAGTGGTATCAGTGGGCAACTGGGTTCAAGTGGTAGGGGTGGGTACACCCTGGAACACCAGGGGAATGGTAGCTATGACTACTGCATCAGCTTCACACGAGAAGCCAAGGTCAAAATACCCCTTGAAGGGGTGGAAGTCGATGAAGCCAGCAGGATGCAAAAGATCCTGGGAAAGTTCGATGATAGGTCAGTTGGAATATGGGAACAACTTGCCATATTTGACCCAGAGGCTGAAATGCATGGTGCTCTGAGGGAGTACTAGGGGGCAATGGGGCATCGCCTGAGTGTGGGTGAGGTGTAAAGCTAGGTCTTTAGGTGGGACAAAGCAACTGGCCGAGTTGGGGAGGCTAGCAGAACCATCCCAGGCGCGTTTCAGCAGAGGCTGAAAAACATTAGGAGGGGCGCCCCCTGCCCCATGAGGGAGCAGCGGGCATTGAGCTCATCAACATAGGGGACTGGAGAGGGTTGATGATGAGTGGAGTTGTGTTTTTAAATTAATTTATCAGGATTTAATCAAAAAGTGGGCAAATCAAGAGAAAGAGTTTCAGCAACACAATGTTCTTAGGAGTAAATTATCTTTAATCTTAGCTGCTTTAAATATCAAGAGAGCTCATAATCCATATAACTTTAATGCTCTGTATAATATGTGAAGAGTTTTGGGAAAGTGATATAGAATATATTATTCCACAACTTATCTTCCATAATGATTGTAAGGTATAGGACAACTGCTATACTCTACAATTTTGTTATGTGTAGTGGCGATAAATGAAATATTATTAAGATTCACTAATGTTCTCTGGGAGACTAATCTTGAAGAGTTTTCCTTGAATAGTATCACACTTTCTTAATGATTTCCTTTCTGTTTGTTTTCAGAATCTTAAATAGTAATCACTTTATTTAAAAGCCCTGATAAAATCATCTTGTATTTAAAACTGATATTTGATTGGGTGATAGTATCTGGAAAAGTACAAGTGTTATAAGAGTAAAAGTCTCTATCTAATATTCTTTATAATAAGCAGCAATTTAGGAGGGCTATATAGCAATTAAAAAATGCTATAGTAATAATACTTACATGTATTACAGTGAACCTTTAAGCCCAGGGTAACTATACTAACACAGTATATCTGTAGTGAATTTTTTTTTAATTGGCAAGCTACATAAATAAATCAATGATATTAAGGTAAATTTAAGTACTAATAGATTTAAAAATAAAAATTAACCTAAAACCATAAATTTAAAGGCTTTTATTATAAGGATCAGGGGTTTTTAATTTTTCTCTGTTGTGCAGCACAACTGCCTTTGAAATAAAACACACACACTAATACCAACTGCCCAAAAATGCTTGCCAGATGAGGTTACACTGGTGGTCCAGTTCGCTGGCTTAAACTCCCACCTCCGCCCCAAACGCCTCAACCATGAGCCCATGAAGGACTTGCTGACTACATTTATAACCTTGTGATGCCGTTTGTGGTTCCAAATGGCGCTGATCATCTTGTGGGCTAGAACATTTGTGACAATCCACCCCTTCTACCATGACACCCACCTTGCAATACCCCACCATGCTGTGATTAAATTCACCCCTGATCATCTCTTTTAAAACATGTCAGTAATGACCACGCCATTTGTCCCTTGTTCTCTGCTCTTGACCACTCAAAGATCAAGTACCCAAATTTCCCAGAAAGGCTGCCTCTGTTACTACTCCCTCTGGTGTAAGCCCCACTAAATATTTTACTATCTTTTGCATGGGGATAAATTCTCCTCCTACCCTCAACCACCAAAGGTGCTTCTACCACCGCTCCACACAGCCAAGTTTTAACTTCCTGAACTGCTTTTGAGCAGATGGCTGCTCATGCACTGGCAGAATTGCTGTAGTCTACTATGCCCAGACAATCATCATCTGATGCCCTACCAGCTCCTGTCACTTTCCTAGCACTGGAAGTATCAAACACTTTTGATGCTTTTTAAATGGATCATCAACGCTTACTGCACCATCTAATTAATCCTAACTTTGAAAGATTAAAATTCTTTAAACAATCCCCAATTTGACTCCCTTCCGTCATTTACATCCTCAGAATGGTTTCCTTGTATACAAAAAATCATCAAAAGCTGTTAATGCAGCCGCTGCCCACACTAACTCCCTCCTCTACCATGCCCTCCACACAGTATTCAAACCAGTTTGATAGGGCTTCCCTACACCCAACTTCCCTATAGATTTCTCTGAGGACGTCAAATTTGATATTGAAGAACCAACTTTTGCACCTAGCCACATGTGCGTTGATTCAGTGAGATATTCTCTTTACAACCCCAAATACCCCAAGGTTTGCCAAAACATTAAATTTTTACTTGGGTTCCTGAACTCATAACACTTTCTAAACACCAAATCTCTCAATATGTTGAGACAGTGCATACTGCTGGCCTCATTAGTGTGGAGAACCCTCACCTCTTTCTTCTTCTTCCCCACACCTCTGATGCTTCAACCCCCTTTTGTCAGCCTTTTCCTGCCACCTGAAGCTAGCGCTTGAAAAAATCCCCTAACCCTTTTTCTCATTCTAGAATAGATGCTTAAGTTAATGCCGTAGCACCATGCTAAGAAATTTTAATTTATCTAATAATCACTCTGTTTATCACAACACAAATAAAGATGCGTGGAGGACCCCCCTCTTGGGTTGGGCACCGTTAGTTTTAAATTTTAAATTTATTGTGGGGAAGGCTGACCATGGGATGGACACTTCCGAATATGACTCAGAAGAGACAAAGCTTAGTACCAGGGGAGGCACCCCAGAGAAGCGATGCTATCTATTGTTGCCAGCGGGAACGCCACTTATGGGGAAGGGGAGGGAACGTGTGAAGGGGCCGTAGCCACAATTGAAAACGTGTGGAGGAAAGGGTCTGATTTGATGAACCAAACTGGGAACCAGGAGGAGGCCAGCTGTCAGCAACGTGGTGGGAGGTATCCAAACAACCACGCCTGAAAGTGGTCCACCAAATGAGACTGGAATCTGTGGACCGCTTCTGGGAGGGTGGGGGTGGAGCCTGCAATGGCATCTAAGACAATCGCGTAAATGATCCACATGGCGATTGCAACCACCAAAGCACGAAGGGAGGGCAGAAGGGGGAGGCCATTGATAGAGCGAACATATCTCTTGACATAATGAAGGGATGCGTTTGATCCTGGCCCAGAAGACTTTGAACTTTGCTCCATATCACTTTAGAGGTAGGACACTTTTCCAGGCGGTGGAACAGCGTTCCATACTAGCCACACATGACGCAGGATGAGTGTAAAGCGTTAGAGCGCTCAGCTGTGCGATACACCTGCCTCAGGCAGCGCCAAACATGGGAGCAGACTTGAGGTTGCAACAGAGGATGGTGTACATATTTCCAGATATTTTTTTGGGTCTCAATGGAGTAAGGGATGTCCATCATGTCCAGGTAGTCCACCCTGGATAGGACATGGGGTCAAATGGGGATCACGCCATCATGGATGGGTAGCCCCTGTACCTCTTGTGTGAACTGAGGAGAGGGGCGGTCTCTTTGGGTTGTATGTCCGCTAATACAAATTCTCCACTCAGCACTCCGCATGGAGAGTAGGATTCGTTTGTAGTGGGTTTTAGTCCCGTGAGGACCTGTGGCCGATGTGTGTGAAGCAAGGTATTTCATCAAGGAGTGGGGGTTCAATGGATTGTTGAGGCCCAAGGCGCGAGAGAAGTTGGAGTGGGCTGCGCGGGACCAGTGTTGGGAGGGGAGTGTAGGGGTGGTGATGGCCGCAATCCAGGTGCCCAGGATCTTGGCGGCATGGGCTTTGAAGTCAAGCAGGCCCATGTCACCATGATGTTGAGGGCCAAACATGACCTCTAGCCGCACTGGTGGAAGGCGGCCCAACCAAAGCCATCCTTGCAGCAAGGCGTACAAGGATTTGTAGAAGCTTGGGGAGAAGGGGATGGCATGAGCTCCAAACCAGACTTTGGAGAGGAGCATAGAGTTGGCTAAAAAAATCCTGCCAGTAAGGGAAGTAGGGTGGGCTCTGAGAGAGGCAATTCACTACATCATGTTATCCAGAATATGGCACTCCATTTCTGCTGACGCGTATCCGCCTGCCTCTATCCACACACCCAGATGGCGCACCAGTCTTATGGTAGGGCGTGGCATGAAGGGGAGCACCAGTGGGGCAGTGTGTTTTGAATTAGTAGGGCGAGGACGTGGGCGAGCAGATGGGCCGGGTTGGGAACTAATTGCTGGGGTCCAGCAGTTCTGAAACTGACCAAGGAGGATGATTTCGGTTTTGGAAGCATTCAGTGCCGCATTGCTTACCCGGGAATACTCCTGGATGAGAGCTTTAAGCGCGCGTGCATCTTGATTATTAGACACCCCAACCACACAATCATCTGCAAACGCCATTATCTTGACTGGGGCTTGGCCTGGCACATGGACCCCAGTGAGTTGGGCATTCACATTTCGCAGTAGTGGGTCAAGGCTGAAGTTGTATAAGAGTGGGCTGAGGGGGTCCCCTTGTCACAAGCCCCTTTGAGGGTGGACTACTTCCATTAGGAAGCCAGGGCCACGCACTGCCATTGTTGCAGATTCTGTGAGCAGCATTACCCAGTTGATGAAGCGAGGGGGTAGGCGGAATTGATGGAGTCAGGCCCTGAGGTATTCCCAGTTTACTCTATCATAGGCCTTTTTTTTTTGTTGGTCTATCATAGGCCTTTTGTTGAATACAAGTGCCCCAGAGGCTGTGGACTGACATACATTAGCCACAGAGTGCACGTTATCCCAAATTGACCTTCTGGGGATGAAACCAAATTGTTCTGGGGAGATGGTGGCAGATGCTACAGTCCCTAAACGGTTAGCCATGATTTTTGTTAAAATTTTGGTGTCTGTGTTTGTTAGAGAAATGGGGCGCCAGTTGGCTAAGTCTATCTTATCCCCTTTCTTGAAGAGTGTGACAGTGAAGGCCTCATGTCCTCCTGGTAGGAGGCGCATTTCCATCAGGCTTTGGTTAAGTGAGGAGAGCAGCAATGGGGATATATATTTGAAATATTTTTTTGTAGAACTCATATGGAATGCCATCTGGGCCTGGACATTTTCAGTTTGGTGCACCACGAATGGCTGTCCATAATTCGTTTGGAGTAATCAAATTCATTATTTCTGGGTATCAGAAAATGGAGCAGATGTGGGCTCAGTTGAGAAATTCCGCCACTTCAGCTGGCTGAATTGGGTCAGATTGGTACAACTCGGAGTAATACTGTTGCATTTCAATTGCCACTTCAGCCGGTGTATCCTCAATGGAATTATCCAATCTTCACACCTGTGTGCAGGCCACGCTCTGGTGTGGTGCGAAATTTTTTTTAAAGAAATGTGCGGTGCACTTGTCACCTTTTGTGATGTG
The DNA here is from genome assembly GCA_022478985.1 of Massospora cicadina. Lineage (NCBI taxonomy): Eukaryota > Fungi > Entomophthoromycota > Entomophthoromycetes > Entomophthorales > Entomophthoraceae > Massospora > Massospora cicadina. Next base: position 81,916 of record JAKSZP010017284.1, read on the forward strand.
TGTGGCCCTGTACTGAACACAAACCCAATGTTTGTGTTGTCTTTTGAGTGCGTTGAGGTGGGCAGCTGCCTCTGCCCACTTCTGTCCCCATGCAGAGCTGTATCCTGTAACTGGGATGTTGGACTCCAAGTGTGCCAATTCTGCCAGAGCGCGTGAGATAACCGCTGATGTGGCTTGTGAGCGTCTGGAGGAGAGATGGCGAGAGTGGCGGATGGTGTCATCTTTGAAAGTTGCCCATGTGGAAATGGGGTCCGCGCAGAATGGTGCAACAAACTTTTTTGCCATAGTTGCCTCTTCTACCCACATGGAAAATCCTGGTGACCTGAGCTTGGGGGGCAGATTTTGTACCAATGTGGGGCCTTAGCAGCTGTGACAGGTAGGTGGTAGGTTAGTGAGACCAGTCAATGGTTGGAGAATTCCAATTTTGTTGTCTTGAAGTGGGAGATGTGGGGTTGGAATTTCGCCAGTGTTAGAATAAGGTCAATGCGGGTCATGGACCTTAATTGGCTGTTGTGGATGTGGGGACGCATCATGTTTTTGAGCAGCAGGGCATGCCACAGCAGCGCATCCATTAACCTGAGGGTGGCCTTTAGAATGCGTAGTTCTATGTGACCCTGGGGGGCGTGGGGTGAGGAAGGCCACCAGTCCGTTGGTGTGTTTAGCCAACAGTTCATGTCGCTGACTATGAAGGAGTCTGGGGGTAGTGGGAGGGATTTGACCAATGAGAAAAATTCCTGACGCTCATATGCACCATTTGGGGAATAGATGTTGATGATTGCGTGTGCTACGTCAGCCCATGAGAAGGTGACAACAAGCACTCAGCCATTTAGGAATGTTTCTGAAGATAAAAATTTGAAAAAATTATTTTTCTGAATTAGCACCCCACAGTGCATCGACAAAAAGGATAGGGATGGGAGGAGTATTGTTTTCCAAGCTTCCTCAGAACCTCGTGGACAGTGGGACTCCTGGATGGCCAGGATATCCACGGGTAAATTGTGTTGTAAAAAACTCAGTTTCCTAGCCCAGGACGGGGAGGCCTTGAGTCCAGCGATATTCAACATCCCTAGAGTGAAGGTTTCCCCCATTGCACCTTAGGTGTGAGGGGGTGGGCACCCAGGCCCACCATCCTCTTCTAGATCCCCGCGGGCCTTCACAGCAGCACAGGTGTTAGCAGCAACGCTATCTGAGTTTTTGTTGATTTTTGCAGAAAGAGTCACGTTGGCTTTAGCCTTCACTTTTTGTTTTCCTGACGTCGGACAAATTTTTTGTGGTGCGGGTGAGTTTGGTGCACTGTTGAGCGGGTCAAAATTTTTTTCAGTTGGGATAGGTCCCAAGTCAGTTTCAACTGGGGCTTGGGTGCAACGATTGGGTGAGATTGAATCTCCCATTGGATCCTTGGATTGAGTGGCCCGCTTGGCATGGGCTTCCCAATCTGATTGGTTGATGGATTCCTGAGTTGCTTCTGCCGCGAAGGTCTCCATGTCCTCCTGGCGTTGAGTATGGGATAGCGGTGGTGGCCTTGGCCGCTTCCTTGGCTGTGGCCCTATGGGCCTGCTTGGCCTTCTTCTGCTCTTGTGGGGAGATAGGCTTTACCAGTAGGTAGCAGCCTTGTGCTCCCCATGAGAAGGCCTCCTTGGTGCTTGCAGTTGGTTTGTAGTGTGCCTCTCCGCTGGCCATGGCCACTGAGGGGTGCTCTTGGAATGTGATGCCCTCCTTGATGGGGCATGCATGTGCCTTATGGCCGAACGCGTCACAGTGGGTGCAAATGGGGGGCGCGCTGTCCACGGTCACCCAGAAAGGGTGGGTGGTATGCCCTGCGATATCAATAAAAGTGGAGTGCGGGATCTGGGTTAGGTCCTTCACGATCTCCTCAGTTGGGGTCAGAACTGCGATGGCTTTGCCAGTGCACAGGTGTGGCATCAGCGTGAAGCGTTGCATTTTGAAAGATTGTATTTCGCTGTATACAGTGAGACCATCTTTCAGGTGTTGTTCCAAATTGTCATGTTTTACTGTAGTAGGCAAAAAGTCAAATGTGAGGAAAATTTGGTTTGATTTTGTCCATCTGGTGCATTTAGTTTCAGTGACCCATTGCCCTTCGGGGAGGTTGACTACTATGTGCACCGCTGCAGCCTTGTCTGCTGCCATTTTGCTTTTGAAACCTAGGTCCAGCCAACCACGTGACATGGATTGAGGTGCAACGTACACCGCGGCCATGAAAATTGTGTGTACATCTTCACAAAATTTTTCCCATAAGGCCGTTTTTTGGATGTCCAGAAACACGCGGACTCCGAATTCCACTGGCAAAAGTGGCTGGGAGTGTGGCGTGTTGATGTACTGGTTGCATCGTGCTTGCCATGTGAGTATCTCCGGGGAAATAATGACCACCAGTTTCTTAGTATTTTTGTCAATTCCGCCAGATTCTCTGGGGCATTTTTGAATGTTGGAGGCCGCGGGCCTTCCACCTGCTCCTCTTACCTTGCTTGCCCAACTGCTCCCTGACATGGGCGCAGACTAATCTCCTCTGTGAGATTATCAAACTAGATTCAGTCTTGAATTGAATAGGTTGCTATAGTGATTACAACGAGAAAGAAAAGTTGGTTTGGGCACCATTAGTACTAACAAATAAAAGTTGTCACTGGTTGCAAACTTGCAGTTCTAATAAACTATCTGAGCAACCATGCTACTATCAATGCGATGGCCCCAAAGCCATTTAGTTATTGAAGAGTAAACCATCTTTATGGGTACATGGAAGTGTCCATGATGTGTGCCATGCTTCTCTAATACTAAAAATGGTCTTGATAAAATTACAAGAAAATGATGTTTTTAGTTAATTAAAAATTTGGTAGAGAGAATACATAATAGGCCAGTACCCTCACAAGTGAGAGCACTTCCTGTATATAGGGACTGGGGCTAGTCAATTCACAATAGTATTCTGAGATACTAAAATTACTTCTTAGGTTATATAATATTCATAAAACTTCCACTTTGAACAAAGGGCAAATCAAAAAATTGTTATGACACTGGTAATTGGAAGGAATGATAGGAAAAAACATGATTAGCTGATGTCATGGTTACATGACAAAATTGAGGGCACATATTTTAGAAGCAAGGCTGGGCGTGAGGAGGCAAAAGGGTTAATTTTCAGCTTCCTGAACTAAAACATACCATGTACAAATGCTGGGTACAGGAAAGTTATGCCCACGTTTGTCCTGGGGGTGTGCGTGATTCTCAGCCCAGCATTATATTGAGGTCATTAAAATGCACCAGCTTTGTTACTAATGCTGAAAGTTTGTTATAGTTGCTTGGAGAATGGGGTACAAAGCCGTTCAATTTACAATATTGTTAAATTTAGGAAGAGTTCAGTTGCAATCAATAACTCAAGTTTGTAGTATCTCGAGCTACAGTACCATGGCGGATGGTAATGTGCACTCATTGGTTCATTTAGGCTTAGTACCACCTTTGCAGATTGTCGATTCTCCCCCAATGTTTATTAAAAGTTCCATAAGACCAACCTTCCATGTTGGTCAACTTTCTTAATAAAGACTCCCATTAGTTTTTTGTTTTTTGCTTGGTTCCTTGGCAAACTTGTGCTTGGACCTCCTTAAGGAGGTCTCCAACAATATAGGCATTTTATTTTCCCAAAATTAACATTAGATAAGGCGCACAACTGGGACTTCCTGGTCCCCTCCAGATCAATGAACCCAAGCACCCCAACCAATCTGCACTTAGTTATGGACTCCTCCTTGGGCCAACCAAGTTTTGGTATTTATTTTTTATCTTTTTATCTATTCTGTGTTGTACACCCTTTCATTGGGTCCACTGTGCTCTGGCACCTTCTAAGGTGCCTTATTTTCCAATCTTACTAGCAACTAGTTCTCTTAAGGTGTGGTTATGTATCCTGCATCACCTTTCTGGGAACAAAAGAGTTACACTCTCTTGATAGCTGCTCTGTAAGTTAAGTTGTAAACTTTTTTCAAAGTTTCTAAATTGAGACGCGCTCTAACTCTTAGTCCTGGAATTTGATCAACAAAGATTTAATTCTAAAAATAATATCAGGAAAAGATAAATCGGAGATCCTGAATTAATGATAGGATAATTAATATTTATTATAAATTGAATATCATACCATAAAAATTGAGATAACAAGAATTTAAGTTTTTGGGATCTAAGATTTTCAAAAATCAAGCAAAGGTTGTCAGGGATATGTCTAAGTTTGAGATAAATAAGCTTCTAGTCAGGGTGTTTGATGACCCAGTGTATATCTCAGAAGGTCATGGGCATAGCTATATGAATGAATTTAGTACAGAGAACTAATGAGTAACATGTGGTAGGTAATTAATAATCAAAGTATCAAAGTTCTACACAAAAAGACAAATGGCTGTATGGGGGCAACCACGTGTTTTTTTTCACGCAATTCCATGTGTGGGAGAGGCGGAGATTGTAACAACCTACATGAATATAAGGGTGAGCATTAATGTTAGGAAAAATTACAGACATAGCAATGGAAATAAATTGGGTAGTTGAAATAAGATCATAATTGGTGTTCAGCATCATTATTATCCCAATGTGTTGATAGATCAAATGAGAAGGTCATCCACATTAGGACCATGGAGAGCGTGGTAACCAGAAAGGCGTTCATCACCCAGGTGTTTCTCTAGTTAGTAAATATAGTCAAAGGGTGGCATTATTTGCAGACAAAAACATGTAAATAAGCTATGATTTGAAAGGTATTATAGTAAAATAAACTAAGGAATGAATTGGCGTTGAACCCAAGGAGGGCTTCCACCTTTTTAAATAGTAAGGAAGTATATAAGTAGATAATCACGACTGACTTAGGCGTTACAGGCAGATGGTCATTGACTATATCTGCCTAATGTTCTATAATATACTAGGGGCTTGGTTTAATAAAAAAATTTACAACATATAAATTAATTTTGATTAGAGAGTGGCACAGTCAGATGATGTCAGACATTTACCTTTGCAGACTAGAAATCAGAATGCTGTAGGTCGAGTTCTGCCAAAAAGGGAAATGTTGTCCATTTGTGATATTCCAATGTTGTTAAGAGTTTGTTTAATTATAGTAAAAATGCAAAAGTTGATGAAATTGGCTAAAAGTCCCTGGCCAATTCTTGGTGGAACCCCATTAATTGGGGAAATACTAGTTCAAAACCTGTACGGGCACTAGTAAAATTGGCTGATTATATTACTCTGACCTCACCATGGACTTTGGGATTACCATTGGCAGGCACTCCCCTGACCCCAACAAAGTCCTTCAATGCACCTGCGTGGGGACCCCCCTTTTATAGGCTTGGTGCGGGTCCCCCAAGGTGCAATAAATTTCTTGGGTGGTGATTGGCTCAAATTTATAAAAAAGTTACCTCATGGGTACATTTGGGCCAATCAAAACTCCTCTTCCTTTGTTCCACTGCCCTGAAGTGAGTTTCTGAACTATGATATGTTATTCCTGCATATTTTCTAATTTGGACTCATGTATGTTATTTCAAACATATTCCCAAATCCCCCTTGACCCTTGAAATTACTTTAAATACTAGATAGTTGGAGATCAAGGGTTATCATTTTCCCTTTATCACATGCACATTAAATCCTAAAATAATCATTTTACTAGCACATTTTATTCTAGATTTTTATTTTATAAAATTATTTGTGGAAACCAGCTGGCGAAGGCACCAGTGAGCAAAAATTGAGCTGGTTCCCCACAGATGAATAATAGAGTTGATATGATTTGGGTATACCTTGGATCCATTAATTTATTATAGTATTGTGCATTCAAACCACAATAGATGTTTGGGTGTATTAATATTTAAAAAGAAGAGTTTTGTTCAATCTTTCCATTGATTCTACATTGTTGAAAATGGTTTATAAGATTTTTGGGAGATTTAGGAGAGTATTATATAACTCAGAAGGTTAGATTTATCGAGAATAGACCTACTCTGCATAGTATTGACCTTGGTTGATGTATGATTAATTAAAAGAGTCTCTTAATCATTGGATTTGCTGGTACCAAAAGGTGTCCCCTTTACTGGGTTACCTCTTTTCTATTTATCTTAATTTTAACCAAAATAATGGAAGTGTAAGGGTGGTTATAAAGTCTGTGTTCCTAAGTGGAAAGGCTGTGACACAGTGAAAATCAACAGCAGGTAAGGTAATCCCTTTGTAACAGAGCGAAAACTTGGATTTTGGGACTCTTTTTTTTATCTAGAAAGGGTAAATGCATGATCCAGGTAGAGGAGATGTCACTTTTTACTTACATTAACCTTTACTTTAAGGACAGGGTAATTCCGCCTTCAGGGAGTTGAGTTGTGGCAGGGTTTTTATGATTACTTTAGAGTTTGATTATTAATGATTTTAATCAGCTTACTCATTCTATGGGTTTTAGATTAACGTTTAAATTAGTCAGGGGCGACTGCTGATTAGTTTAACTAGTTTTGATAATTTTATTATTTATTAAGCAATATAAAATATTCTGATTTGTGCTCCTTATTCACTTGAATTGAACTATTCTGATAATTTAATAATAGCCAGTTCTAATTTGTCTCCTCATTTGCTTGAGCTGAGCTATCTTGATGATTTGATGATATTAATAGTTAAGTTATAAGTTGTGCTTCCCATTTGATTAAATTGAGCTAATATGATATATTGGCCAGTTCCAGAGTTTTGGGACAATCCCCAGATAGCAGTAGTATTCCAATCTAGCGGCAATTAATGCCAAAAATAGTTCAACTGCTTATAATACTTATTTATTATGTTAAAATTGCAATTTAAGCTGAGGATGGCCATTAATGGTTGTCACTAATCAATTCCAAAGTTTATAATAGGGGTGGTATTCTAACTTTTGGCATACATTGCCAATGTTAGTTAATAGGTGGGAAGATGATTGCCAGCTGTTTCCTTAGTATAAATACCCAAATTACCCTTTTACTAAAGTATCTTTTGTGTTCCTATCTGTTTATTATCTAAGATGCAGGGATTCTGGATAATCTAGATAAAGGACTTAAAGACTCCCAAGGATAGATGCTGGATGAGTCCATCTAGGGAGTGGTTTACACTACCGCTCCCCACCAAGAGCTACTTGGAAACCCCACGTGGGCTCACCAACTGGGTGCTTAAAAATGAGGGACAGAAGGACTGAGTGCCCTAAATGGACTGAGAACTAAAGGTTCAGGGCCAGGCTGCCCTGAGATAGGTTGTAGGGATCAATCTACTGATGTTAATACTCCTCCTGGTGAAGTTGTTAGTATACTGTAAGGGGGTTGCTGCTGCAAACTAGTAGCAAAAGGTTGCTGATGACAGCAAAAGAGCAAGGGTCAGCAGTCATCATACCGTTGGCCCGGCACAATTACAAAGCACCCAATGATGCAGATTGCAAACTTTGCAACATTGATAGTGAGTATATAACTATACTTTTTGAGGATATGGGGAACGTCAGGGTTGCTTGCTGGAACTCCTTGATGAGCTTTTAACATTTTGGTGCATTCTTTAACTATCACTCTGATGTTCTTTTATGTTGAATAGTCCTTCCAGGCTATCAAGTACTAGATGGAATGGCAAAACTTTATGGAAGCCAGAGTAGCCTCTACTTCTGTCTTGAGATTTTTCCTATGATAAGTTATATGACGTGGTCATAGGGTCCTTGAATGTAAATATCTGAATAACACAGTCTCACTATAATCTTTACAGTTAGGTGGGAGCTTAATTCCTTGGTTAATTTCCCAAGTCTTTCAATTATATAAGGTCCATATTGCTTACATACTACCGTTATGGAAGGGACCTTCATGTTCAAGTGATGGGTATCTAACAATAAGAGATATCCTTCCTTGAGTTCATGTGGCAAATGGCGCTTCCAATCTGAATATTTTTTATAACTATATATGACCTTAGACAGTTGTATGAAATGTTCTTAGTTCTGCTAAAATAGTCAACTGGTTTTTTACTTAGGCACTGCATAGTTGAGAGAAGGGTATTGTGAAGGGAGGGTGGTAAAGTGGCACTAAGGCGTTGGACTTCTGCTGCACAAATACCTGACCAAGATAATGATTATATTTTATATTGATAGCTATCTTTAGAAACAAAATATTTGTATATAAGATAACCAGATCTTATTAAAACAACAGGGGAAGCACAATGAAGTCTCAGACTTCTGACAAGGCTTAAGGGCTTGAAGTAAACGCCTGGATGTCCTTTGGTAGGCTTACAATTAAGCCTCTCTAAACTCAAACAGAAAAACTTCAATTAAAAATCCTCTCTAATTATAAATTTTTTAAAAATCTGGATTCCCATCAGTGCCAGATATTTGAAAGCCTAACTGAACTTAGATATATTGATTTATTAGCATAATTGTTCTGGAAAGCAAGGAGGCTAGTAACTTAGCTTTGGGGATTTGCACCTTAATAATCTGTCTTATAGGGATGAGATTCAGATGCATAGCTGAGGATAAAGATAATAAGACAAGTATTAATGATTTTTTTGCTAATGTGTATGTAAGAGATCATATAAAGAGTTATCTTAGTTAAAGGTATGTAAGGCCTAGGTACATCATTATATACATATGATTAGGGGTATAGCACTGGCGTTTTAATGAGAAGTCAATTTTTACGTTGATGCCAACAAAAATTTTGATGTTGGTCCCTAATAAAACATTGTTTCAAAATTTAGGTTACAAGGCAGCACAACAAGGTCAATTGTTAGTCAATATACCAGAATAAAGTTGGATTAGCAACCAGATATACTAAAGCTTCAATCTAATTATAGACTAAATATGATTATCAAGAACATAAATAGTAATCTTTTTATATGGTTGGTCATTACGATCTAAGACATTTCACATCACTTGATCAAACTCAGAGAACAAAAATAAAGTGAGGTACATTGGGTTATTGAAAGCAGTGGCCATTAGTGCAGAGCACTGCTGGTATTTCTTCAGGAACTTAGCATGCACTGATAAAAAGGTAACCTTAATAAGGATCCTTCAGTTTGTGGAAACTTTAGATGCCTTCTTAACGATCTCAAAGGAATTTTTCACATTTACTCCAAGTTGCAACTCCGTCTAAACCTTTGTTATTGTATTTATTCAAGGAAAGTCAACCAAAGGACAGACATTACCAAGATAGAAGGAAATAAAGCATTGACATGAAACCTACACAGGGTCAACTCCATCAAAGAAAGTTTTCCACCTCCAGATAAGGACTTAATTTTTCTGGTTACATCATTGGGTAAGTTTTTTGTGTTTTGAGACCTACTAACCGCCAATAGTTTCCTTCAGCTGACATCTCAATTGATGTGCAAAAGGCGGGAATCAAACCTGAAACCTTCAGGTTGGTAGCCATATGCCATAACGACTTGCCTTTCACCCCCTACAATTTTTATTGTAGTATAACAGAATAGCATTTCAGAAGTAGGTAAGGTCCGTTGGTCTTAATGTGGCACTTTTGAGACTATATTATATGAGACAACACATTTGAATATGATTTACTTTGTAATTAAATTGAAGCCGCATTAGTTCTCCAAATATATTTTGAAATAAAGTTTTTGATACTGACACATGAATGTGAAATAAGGGGAAGCGCAGGTTGTTTTCATATATTAACTATATGCTGATTGCCTCTTTGAAGATTTGAAATGAGATATATGTGAACACAGCGGAGGAAGAAACAGGTTACAGATGGATGGCTTGCTTGTGGCTAACTTCCACAGTATGCCCATAGGAAAGCCATTTAACCATTCCACAGTGGTGTTGGTTTCTAATTTTTGGGGTAGACAAGACATTTAAATACCCAGTAGCTAATTAAATTTTAAATTTATTGCGAGGAAGGCCAACCATGGGGTGGACACTTCCGAATTTGACCTGAAAGAGACAAAACTTAGTAACAGGTAAGGCACCCCAGAGAAGCGATACTATCTATTGTTGCCAGCGGGAACGCCACTTATGGGGAAGGGGAGGGAACGTGTGAAGGGGCCGTAGCCACAATTGAACACGTGTGGAGGAAAGGGTCTGATTTGATGAACCAAACTGGGAACCAGGAGGAGGCCAGCTGTCAGCAACGTGGTGGGAGGTATACAAACAACCACGCCTGAAAGTGGTCCACCAAATGAGACTGGAATCTGTGGACAGCTTCTGGGAGGGTGGGGGTGGAGCCTGCGATGGCATCCAAGACAATCGTGTGGATAGTCCACATGGCGATTGCAACCACCAGAGCATGGAGGGAGGTTGGAAGGGGAGGCCATTGATAAAGCAAACATATCTCTTGATAGACTGAAGGGATGTGTTTGATCCTGGCCCAACAGACGTTGAACTTCGCGCCATATCACTTTAGAGGTAGGACACTTTTCCAGGCGGTGGAACAGCGTTCCATACTGGCCACACATGACGCAGGATGAGTGTAAAGCGTTAGAGCGCTCAGCCATACGGTACACCCTCCTCAGGCAGCGCCACACATGGGAACAGATTTGAGGCTGCAACAGAGGATGGTGTGCGAATTTCCAAATAGTTTTTTGGGTCTCTATGGAGTAAGGGATGTTCATCATGTCCAGGTATTCCACCCTGGATAGGACATGGGGCCGTGTGGGGATCATGCCATCTTGGATGGGTAGCCCCTGTACCTCTTGTGTGAACTGAGGAGAGGGGCGGCCTCTCTGGGCTGTGTGTCCGCTTATATGAATTCTCCACTCAGCGCTCTGCACGGAGAGGAGGATTCGTTTGTAGTGGGTTTTAGTCCCGTGAGGACCTGTGGCCTATGGGTGTGAAGCCAGGTATTTTATCAGGGAGTGAGGGTTGAATGGATTGTTAAGGCCCGAGGCGCGGGAGAAGTTGGAGCGGGCCATGCGGGACCAGTGTTGGGAGGGGAGCGTAGGGGCGGTGACAGCTGCAATCCAGGTGCCCAGGATCTTGGCAGCATGGGCTTTGAAGTCAAGCAGGCCCATGCCTACATGATGATGAGGGCCAAACATGACCTCTAGCCATACTGATGGTGGGCGGCCTGACCAAAGCCATCCTTGCAGCAGGGCATACAAGGATTTGAAAAATCTTGAGGAGAAGGGGATGGCGTGGGCTCCAAACCAGACTTTGGAGAGGAGCATAGAGTTGGCTAAAACAACCCTGCCAGTAAGGGAAGTAGGGTGGGCTCTAAGGGAGGCGATGTGCTTCATCACATTGTCTAGAATATGACTCTCCATTACTGCTGATGCATACCCGCCTGCCTCCACCCACACGCCAAGATGGTGGACCAGCCCTATGGTAGGGCGTGGTATGAAGGGGAGCACCAGTGGGGTGAGCTGGGAGGGCGAGCACGTGTGCGAGCAGATGGGCCAGGCTGGGCACTGGTTGCTGGGGCCCAGCAGGTTTGATATCGGCCAAGGAGGATGATTTCAGTTTTGGAAGCTTTCAGTGCAGCATTATCTACCTGGGAATACTCCTGGATGAGAGCTTCAAGTGCGCATGCATCTTTATTATTAGACACCCCAACCACACAGTCATCTGCAAACGCCATCATCTTAACTGGGGCTTGGCCTGGCACATGGACCCCAGTGAGTTGGGCATTCACGTTTTGAAGTAGTGGGTCAAGGCTGAAGTTATATTAGAGTGGGCTGAGGGGGTCCCCTTGTCGCAAGCCCCTTTGAGGGCGGACTACTTCCGATAGGAAGCCAGGGCCACGCACTGCCATTGTTGCAGATTCTGTGAGCAGCATTACCCAGTTGATGAAGCGAGGGGGTAGGCGGAATTGATGGAGTCAGGCCCTGAGGTATTCCCAGTCTACTCTATCATAGGCCTTCTGTTGGTCCAAGAATACAAGTGCCCCAGAGACTGTGGACAGGCATGCATTAGCCACAGAGTGCACGTTGTCCCAAATCGACCTTCTGGGTATGAAACTGAGATGTTCCTGGGGAGATGGTGGCAGATGCTACAATCCCTAGATGGTTAGCCATGATTATTTGTTAAAATTTTTGTATCCATGTTAGTTAAAGAAATGGGGCACCAGTTGGCTAAGTCTAGCTTGTCCCCTTTCTTGAAGAGTGTGACGGTGAAGGCCTCTTGTCCTCTTGGTAGGAGGCGCGTTTCCAAAAGGCTCTGGTTAAGTGAGGCAAGCAGTAGTGGGGATATATATTTGAAGTACTTTTTATAGAATTCACATGGAATGCCATCTGGGCCTGGGCGTTTCCAGTTTGGTGCACCACGGGTGGCTGTCCATAGTTCGTTTGAAGTAAACAAATTCATTATTTCTGGGTATTGGGGAATGATGCAGATGTGGGTTCAGTTGAGAAATTCTGCCACTTCAGCTGGCTGAATTGGATTGGATTGGTATAACTCAGAGTAATACATTTATATTTCGATTGCCACTTTAGCTGGCGTATCTGCAATGGAATTATCCAATATTCGCACCTGTGTGCAGGCCACGCTCTGGCATGGTGTGAATTTTTTCAAAAAAATATGCAGTGCACTTGTCGCCCTCTGTAATGCGTTTGGCCCTGTACTGAACACAAACCCAATGTTTGTGTTGCCTTTTGAGCGCGTTGAGGTAAGCGGCTGCCTCCGCCCACTTCTAGCCCCATGCAGGGCTGTATCCTGTGGCTGGGATGTTGGACTCCAGGTGTGCCAACTCTGGCAGAGGTACGAGATGACAGCCAATGTGGCTTGTAAGCGTCGGGAGGAGAGGTGGTGAGAGTGGCGGATGGTATCCTCTTTGAAGGCTGCCCATGTGGAGATGGCTTCCGCGCAAAATGGTGTAACAAACTCTTTTGCCAAAGTTGCTGATTCCACCCAATTGGAAAATCCTGGTGATGCAAGTTTGGGAGGGCGGAGTTTGCACCAATGTGGGGCCTTAGCCACTGTGACAGGTAGGTGGTAGGTTATTGAGACCAGCTGGTGGATGGAGAATTCAATTTTTGTTGTTTGGAAGTGGGAAATGTGAGGTTGAAATTTCGCCAGCGTAAGGATAAGGTCTATGCGGGTCATGGACCTTAATTGGCCGTTGTGAACATGGGGTTGCATCATGTTTTTGAGCAGCAGGGCTCGCCACAGCAGCGCATCCATTAACCCAAGGGTGGCCTTTAGAACGTGAAGTTCTACGTGACCCTGAGGGGCGTGGGAGGAGGAAGGCCAATGGTCCGTTGGTGTATTTAGCTAACAGTTCATATCTCCAACTACATAAGGGTCTGGGGGTACTGGGAGGGATTTGACCAACAAGAAAAATTCCAGACGTTCTCATGCACAGGTAAAGGCATAGATGTTGATGATAGCATGTGCCACTTCAGCCCATGAGAAAGTGACAATGAGGACTCAGACATTGAGGAAGGATTCTGACAATAAAAATTTGAAAAAATTGTTTTACTGAACTAGCACCCCACAGTGCTATGACCAAAAGGATAGGGATGGGAGGAGCATGTTTTTCCAAGAATCCTTGGAACCTCGCGGACAGTAGGACTCCTGGATAGCCAGGATATCCACGGGTAAATTTTTCTGTAAAAAACTCAGTTTCCTAGCCTGGAACATTGAGGCCTTGAGACCAGCGATATTCAACGTCCCTAGAGTGAAGGTTTCCCCATTGCACCTTAGGTGCAAGGGGGTGGGCACCTGGGCCCACTAGCCTCCTCTAGATCCCCATGGGCCTTCATGGCAGCGCAGGTGTTTGCAGCAATGCTATTGGTAGTTTTGTTGATTTTAGCAGAAAGGTTCACGTTGGATTTTGCCTTTGCTTTTTGTTTCCCCGATAATGAACAAATTTTTTGTGGTGCGGATGAGTTCAGTGCACCAATGATTGGGTCAAAATTTTTTTTTTCAGGTAGGTTGGACCCCAAGTCAGTTTTGACTGGCGCTTGGTTGCAAAGATTGGGTGAAATTGAGTCGCCCATTGGATCCTCAGATTGGGTGGCCCAATCGTCATGGGCTTCCCAATCTGATTGGTTGAAGGATTCCCAAGTTGCTTCCACCATGAAGGTTTTGATGTCCTCCTGGCGTTGGGAGTGTGGGATAGCGGTGGTGACTTTGGCTGCTTCCTTGGCCGCGGCCCTGCAGGCCTGCTTGGCCTTCTTCTGCTCTTGTGGGGAAATAGGTTTTACCAGTAGGTAGCAGCCTTGTGCTCCCCACAGGAAAGCCTCTTTGGTGCTTGTGGTTGGTTTGTAGTGCGCCTCTCTGCTGGCCATATCCACCAAGGGGTGCTCTTGGAATGTGATGCCCTCCCTGGTGGGGCACGCATGTGCCTTATGGCCAAACGCGTCACAGTGGGTGCAGATGGGGGCGCGCTGTCCACGGTTACCCAGAAAAGGTGGGTGGTATGCCCTTCAATATTGATATATGTGGAGTGCAGGATCTGGTCTTAGGTCCTTCACAATCTCCTCAGTTGGGGTCAGAACTGCGATGGCTTTGCCAGTTCACAGGTGTGGCATCAGCGTAAAGTGTTGCATCTTGAAAGATTGTATTTTGCCATAAATGGTGAGACCATCTTTCAGGTGCTGCTCCAAATGGCACGTTTTACCATAGTAGGCAAAAAGTCAAACGTGAGGAAAATTTAGTTGAATTTTGTCCATCTGGTGCATTTGGTTTCAATGACCCATTGCCCTTCAGGGAGGTCGATCACTACGCACACCACAGCAGCTTTGTCTGCTGCCTCCTTATTTTTGAAACTGAGATCCAGCCAACTGTGTGACATGGAGTGAGGTGTGACGTACACCGCGGTCAGGAAAAAAGTGTGCACATCCCCACAAAATTTTTACCATAGAGCTGTTTGTTGGATGTCCAGAAACACACAGACTCTGTATTCCACCGATGAGAGTGGTTGGGAGTGCGGCGTGTTGATGTACTGGTTGCATCGCGCTTGCCAAGTAAGGATTTCTGGGGAAATAGTGACCGCCAGTTTTTTATATCTTTTTCTATTCTGCCAGTTTCTCCAGGGCGTTTTCAAACGTTTGAGGCCGCGGGCCAACCACCTGCTCCTCTTACCTTACTTGCCCAACTGCTCCCTGACATGGGCGCAGACTAATATCCTCTGTGAGATTATCAAACTAGAATCAGACTTGAATTGAATGAGTTGCAAAAGTGATTGCAACGAGAGAGAAAAGCTCCTCAATAGCTAATTAAGTTTAGAAATATTATATATAAAATTGTCCTAGTATCCAATAAAAGTAATTAGAGAATCCATGCTGATATACTATGTGTTCTAATATGAACTTTATTAAAATTTATGGGCTTCACTGCTCGTTCACAAATATTAACCCCTAAAATGATAACTGCACAGGTTCATTTTATGCAATCCTCATGTTGTCTGATGATATGATATATGATTAATAAATCTCTTTCTGCTAAGCATCACTTTTCGAAAATCAATTCAGCCTGAAATTTAGCTCCACTAAAGAGATTTACGAAAACTATTAGCAAATATGGCGGGAAACCCCGCAAAAGAACCCGCAGGCTATGCCAAACGAGCCAGCACCACCCTCAAACGAAGCAACCCTCAGTTACCCACCTCAGGGTCAACCAGAATCACCCGCTCTCAAGCAGCAGCCATGAAAGCAGGCACCACCCCCAACCTGGAGCTACTCCAACTAGCGCCAGTTCACCTGATCGCACTTCTGCAACCTGCACGCCTAACAGCTCTGTGTGCGCTGCCTCCCACCAACCCGCTGGGCCCCCTCCAACCAAGGAGGCCATCACCCACGCTGTTTTAATGGCGTCTGCTCAGTTGAATGCAACTCAGCCCATCCAGACATTCACCTCCCCCATTGTGTCAGCTAATTCAGCCCCATCTATTATTGCTGACGCTGTGTTTCTGGCTCCCTCCATGAGGGGCGATACCCAGCTACCTGGCCCCCAAATCCTCAGATATAAGGTTGGATTAGCCACACATTCTGGTTCACTAAGCACCAAATTGGGACAATCTACTCTTCCCAATGAGGATTCAAATGGTTCGGATTTTGGAACTTCACACCAGTTCCAATCTCACCCGTCCCATTTAAACCCCATAATCGGCACTTCTCAAGTTGGCACTTTATCTCAATATGCTGAAAACGACCAATTCACAAATCAGCCAATGAGTTTTGCCCACGAAATCACAGCAAATACTCGGGCCAAATTTACCCAAATAGATTGGGATGGTGATGAAACATCGCCCTCCTCCCAATTGGCTGGAGTTAATTCCAATCTGGATGGGACTCCCCAATTTAGCGAGGTCCAACAATCACCTGGCCCCCAAACCCTCGGATGTAAGGTTGGATTAGCCGCACATTCTGGTTCACTAAGCACCAAATTGGGACAATCTACTCTTCCCAATGGGGATTTAAATGGTTCAGATTTTGGAACTTCACTTGTTCCAATCTCACCCGTCCCATTTAAACCCCATAATCGGCACTTCTCAAGTCGGCACTTTATCTCAATATGCTGAAAACGACCAATTCACCAATCAGCCAGTGAGTTTTGCCCACGAAATCACAGCAAATACTCGGGCTGAATTTACCCAAATAGATTGAGATGGTGATGAAACGTCTCCTCCTCCCAACTGGCTGAAGTTAATTCCAATCTGGATGGGCCTCCCCAATTTAGCGAGGCCCAACAAACCGCCCCTCAATTTAATATGACGCCAGCAACTGCTGTAACATTCCAGAAACAAGGGAACTCCGCAAACTTGTCCAAACCACCAGCTCACACTCAACCTGCAATTGCAGCCCAAAGCAAACACAAACGTACCAAAGGAGCCACTGGGGCATGGCAAAAACCTCTGGCACCAACGCTACCCAAAGCTGATCCCCGTGAAGTGGCGTTTATTGCTGATGTTAAGAAGAAATGGGCCGAAACTAGAGCGCAAAAAGCTCTACCTCGCTCAACCCTCCCCCACACAATTCGCCTTTATTATGGGCATAACCCTGTTGAATTCTATACAGAGGATTACTTCTCATACTTTGCAGCGATTGCGGAGACATTCCCTATTAACACCACCATCCATGAATCAGTGGAGGGCTACTACATCGATGTGGGCTTTACTGAAGCTGCCCTTGCTGACCATGCTGCCACCCTCCAGGTCATTATTCCACGCGGATCTATTTGCATCTCCCACACGCTCTCACCTGGAGAAAATTTCATGGGTTACTTTTTCCAACCTACCAACGACTGTTGATCCTGAGTCTCTTAAACTGGCACTCCATCGTGGTTTAATGGAGTTTGGGTCTGTTCTTTCAGTGGACTTTAGCGTCCCCTCTTACTATGCTCCCACTCAAAGAGCTCGCACTGCTAAGGCGTCGTTCATCCCCTCCCCCACTGTATCCCGCAACATTGAGGTTATTCCTCGTGTGGCGGTAGTTGGGGCATGCCCTGAGATCTTTTTTGTCGACCCTTATCAGGCGCGCCCCCGGTGTTCATGGTGTAACGCCCTTGGACACTTGTATAGTGGCTGCACAGCTCGAAAACAAGACCTCTTAGCCACCACCCAGGGGCCTAAACCAGGCCAAAAACGATCCCACGTGGCTGCAGCAGCAATTCCACAACCCACACAATGGGTTCCCGTTCAAGACCTGTCCCCTGAGGCCTTACGCCTAGCAGTTGAAACAGCTAACCCCACTATTGGTATGGGATACCTTCGCGCTCATGCCCCCCTTCCAATGGGCACCCCCTCCAATCTCCCAGAGTCAACTCCCTCTCTCACCAAGCGCAAGGCATCTCCCACAGGGTGCCCCTCGTCAGCCACCCCCACTCAGGGCTCCGCGGCACCCCCACCAACCTCCACCAGCGATTTATCGCATCAACCCTCAGCTCCCAATGGAGCTATGCCCACCAGCATGGACTGGCAACTCGCGGCCTGCGGTAGAAGTGCCACCTCAAAGAGTCCTACCCCAACCCCACAGTCCATTTCACGCGGATCCTTTGCAGTGTTGGAGGAAGTGAATATGGACTCAGACTCATCAAATGGGGACACCGCGGAGGTCACCATTGAGCACCCTCAGGTCCTTCCCCTGCAACGGAGCGGGGGCAGCATCCTAGGCTGGCTTACTGGGTCCTCCGCCCCCCCACCCTCTCCTTCCCCTCAGAACCCTCGACGTTCCTCACGGATTGCAGCTAATAGTCAAGCTAAAGGACTCAAAACTAGCCGCCTCACAGCAGCAGGTTTAAGCGCTGGCAACCCCCAGGACATGGAGGGGAACAGCTATGAGTCCCCATGGCAGCACCCTGGCCCTGCAATCCATCAACGCAAATGGGTTGCGGGACTTTAAGCGGAGAGCCCGCCTCCTCCGAAACTTCAGGTCAGCACAAATTGACATCGCTGCTGTCCAGGAGCCCCATATCCTCCCCCACGAACAATCTGCATGGAATGAACAGTTTGGAGGCAACTCCTTCTGGACAAACCATGCCGCCCTTATTGTTTTGAATCCCCGGGTTAAAACCCATTCTTTTTCACAATATCTAGGTGGCCGCCTCATACTGGCCAAACTCACCACTCCTGACTTCTCCTTCTTCGCTGCAAGCATCTACCTGCCTAATGCAGGTCAGGAGCAAAATCGGCTCTTGGAAGAGCTCCTCCAACTCAATCTCCCACGGAATACAGTCCTCTTAGGAGATTTCAACACAACCATAAGTCGCGTCTGTGACTCTTACCCCTGCAGCAAAGGAACGCCCTGGATCAAGTCGCCTCCAGGACTTCCTTCGCCTGAGTGGCTTTATAGATGCGCTTCCACCCTCCGCGTCTGGCCTAGGTTGCATGACTAGGATCCAGTATGATGGAGGAGCTTTCCAGTCAGCGTCACGCATAGATATGGCACTGATTGGCCCCCTGCTAATTGGCCGCGTCTCCTCTCCCATCTCTCGTGACAACCATCTGAGTGATCACAGGTCACTCACCGTTGTCCTCACCACCACACTTAGACCGTCGCGTAGGTTCTGGCCTAGGGTTGCCCCAGCTCTTCTCAACAACCCCTTCACTAAGGAGAAGCTGTCTATGACCATCCGGGAGACTCTCACCTCCCCCCACCCCACTTGCTTGACCACAAGGATAAATGGGCGGTGACCAAGGAGGGCATCACCCGCGTTGCTTACAACTGTGCTAAAGCCCAGATGACTGCAGCTCGCGCCAGAGTCAAAAGGGCGGAAGCCAGAATCAGACATCTAGAGCGAAACTGCCAGCCTTCGCCCTCTCCCAGATGGTTGGAAGACTGGGAAGCGGCGCAGGAAGCACTCCGCTTGGAGCTCACACTGCAGGAAGAATGGGCAGCAAACTTTACAACATCTCGTTACTATGCTCAATGGGAACGCCCCACCCGCTTCTTCTTTCAGAAACAGAAAGCCCGGTCAACAGCGCAGGATATTACTGCACTGAAGATTGGCACTACAACCACTTCAGATAAGGAGGAAATCACGCAGGAACTACACCGCTTCTACTCCAGCCTCTTCCATGCCACCCAGGTGGACCCATCGGACATCCAAGCCTTCCTGTGGCGGGCTCCAGAACCGCCCATTGACCCACGGGCTGATGAGGCTCTACTGGCGCCTATTTCCATCCAGAAGGTGATTGAAATCCTTCTGAAATCCCCACGACTTAAAGCCCCAGGCCCAGACGGAATACTCTTTGAGGTGTACCTTCCGGAACCTGCAGTGATAGCCAGAACCCTCCGCGACCTCTTCGCTGCACTCTTGGTGAATGGCGAGGTCCTCCCCGACTCCAGAGGCTCAATCACGACCCTCATTCACAAGAAGTCAGACCGTGAGAACCTGGCGAACTGGCGCCCCATAGCGTTGATCAACACAGACCACAAGCTCTTCACGAAGCTTCTGGCCAACCGCATCACCAAATGGGTGTCACCTCGCCTCTCCCCATCCCAGTACGGTTTTATTCCGGGGAGGTCGTTATGGGACAACTATAATGACCTTCACGTGACTTTGACTGCTAACTCTCATAAGGTGAATGGCTTTGTGGCTCTCCTGGATATGGAGAAAGCATATGATCAGGTAGCCTGGAAGTATATTGATGCCTCCCTGGCCCGCTTCCATCTCCCACCCGCAGCTAGGCGCTGGATATCAGCGCTCTATGACCAGCTCCACACCAGAGTCCTGGCGCCAATGGGTTTTACAGTGGCAGTACCAGTTGGACAAGGTCTCCGGCAAGGGGACCCCTGAGCCCTATCCTTTTTAACATCACCCTTGACCCCCTCTTGGTCTCCTTACAGGACAAGCTAACAGGGATTCTGGTCCCAGGTAAAGCCCCCACACGCACCATGGCATTTGCAGATGACACTGCCATTGCATTTGGCTGCCCAGGGGATGTTGCCCTCGCTGCTGTGACCATTGAGAGGTACACCAAGGCGTCCAACGCCATGGTCAACACCTCCAAGACAACAGTTGTACAGGTCGGCTCCCCCACCTTCCCCCCACCATTTGGTATTGAACCTGAGCGCGGTACCTTCCGTCACCTGGGCGTTCTCACCAACCAACAAGGAGTTGCGCTAAAAGACAATGAGGACTTGCTCCTTGCAGCAGTTAACTCCAGGATTGCCAGCTGGAACCAGCGGCACATCACCCCCCAGGGTCGAGCTCTGATGGCCAATGTGTTCCTTCTCTCCAAAGTCTGGTTCCTAACGCACGTCTGCCCATTCACAGATGCCTTTTATACGAGGCTCAATGTACTCCTCCGCTGTTGGATCTGGGGCTCAAACCATCCACCAATGGCCCTCTCAACCATTGCCCGACCCTGCAATGAAGGGGGCCTAGGGCTTCTGGACACGCGATCCTACGCCACCACAATCTTCCTGAAGTTCCTATGGCCGATTGTCTGCTGGGACGCGACCCCCATGCCCCAATGAGCGCCCGCCCTCCGCCAGTCAGTGTCAGCAGCTCTGGGTCTTCCTAGAGCATCTCTGACCTCATTAGGGGAGTGGCTCACAAACCACCCAGGCCATCGCCTAAAACCATCCTCATCCCCCTACTGGAACCAGGCTCTCCTTGCCCTGAAACGAGTAGGCGCGCGGATCCACCATGCCTTCCCATACAGAAGGGAAGGCCCTGGCCTCAGCCCACGTCGCCATGCAATTGTGCACAATGGACAAGTTGTCACAACTCGCCTCAACCCCCAAGATCGTCCTCCCATCCGCCCAAGACTCCTTGAGCTCCTCCCTCCCTCCGTGAGATTTGACCTTAAGGAATTGTGGAAGGACGTCTATCACCCCATCCTGTCAGCAAAGGTGTCCAAAACCTTATGGAGGGTGCTCCACTGTTCATACAGGACAGGGGAATGGACTGGACCTACCTTCCAGCACCGAAGCTGCCCCCGCTGTGTGGAGCCTATTGACTCCCACCTCCATCGTTTTTTCACCTGTCCAGGTGTCGCCGCATTTTGGCCAAAGGCCCGCGCGCTCCTCCATGCTCAGCCCTGGTCTGGACACCCTGTGCAAGACCTCATGTTTGAGCAGACATTGCCTGGTTGCCACTGACCCCTCCGTGTCCTCGCCTATTCCACAGCCATCTGGACCATCCATAACTCCTTCCTTCGTGCTGCCTTTGACCAGCAGGTGTGGACCCTTCCACACATGATCACCCACTTTCAGGTACACTTTGAGATGGCCCTGAAGGTCTGCACTATGTCGCCAACCCTCCCCCGCTCAGTTGTCACTGCAGCACGGCTCTGGCGCGCAAACCCCCTCCCTTTCTCAATGCCTCCTCCCTCCCCTTCCCTCGCCTCAGGCTCTTAGTAGCCCAGGCGTAATTCAATAAACATCGATGAATCCCCCCTTGGGTTGGGACCATCTAGTACTAAAAAATGATATATGATTGATACTAGTACGAGGACTATTATCTGTAGTTGAATAGATCACTTGTGTTTGGTCCAACGCTTGACTGGTATTCCTCCTTGAAATACTCTAGATGTCCTCAGAAGGGATTATGACCCTTATCCACATAACTTGATACATGCTCAGATCCTTAGTTTACAGCCTTTGCTCTGGTGACCCAAAGTCAGCAAAAATTCCCATCTCAGCTCAGCTTCTCTTCTCAGGATCCTAATTCCTTATTCTTTATCCTATTAAAAAGTCTTTAATTAAAGCACACAGCAATAATTTCCTTGAAGATGAATAAAACTAATAATAAATTCTGCTAATTACTGCTTTTTATTAAGTGAATTCTCAGAGGAATTTGTAGAGGGAATTTGGTGCCCAACCCTCAGTTGGCGCCTCAGCTATAAAACGACAGCTGTTGCCATTATATAACCCTTTGTTGTCTCATCAGCAATGGTATTCCCCATCCTGGTTAGTAGTCCATCATTGGACATCCTTTAGACCTAAAATGGAAAGAGTCAGAAAATGTGTCCCTAACATTTTCTACTTAATACCAGCAAACCAACCATATTTGGTGAGCGACCTGCTTAGGTAATGGAACTTGTTACCCACTAATGCAGATTGCAAACCAACTGATTGAATCAATAGTTGCAGGTGGCATCACTCGCCTCGCAACTTGCTCATTAAATTCCCAATTGGTCGGTGATGAAGCCTGACCAATCTAATTAGTACACCTGATAGTGAATCATCAATCAACTATCAGATGCTTATGTTTTGTTGGCAACTCTGCTAAAAAGATCTTAAGCATTCACCCAGATTGATCCTCAACGAATCTGGACCAGGAAAATTACCTAAAATTCCCTGAGCAAAGTTAACCCAAAATTGGGGTCAACTGATATCCAATTCACTCGCTATATGAAACTATCCCCTAGTGACTCATGGTAATCTAGATGGCTGGAAATGTGGGCAAAAATCCCAACCCAATCCCCTCTTTCCTAAATTCCAGTAAGAATAGGATTGGGACAGGAGAATAAAGCTTTGGACATCAGGTCAAATATTTCTTGGGTTCAAGCAGAGTATGGTCAGTCTGCACTCAATGCTGCTTGGGATGACCTTTGTCATGCAGTTCCCTTCCTCTTTCTCCTCGCTACCACCTACTCAGAGTGCAGTCCCCATGACCTTCTGTCATGCTGGGTTGATTGATTTACTCATGAAGATACTGTTCCTGGGATCCAGTCTTCCCCCAGTCAGGGAATATGACCCATTGTCATATTCAGGATCCTTGGTCTGGCGTTCCCAATTTCATGATCTTACTCTTCATCCTTGACATGAGATTCTTGTCATTGATATATGTTTTGCAATGCAATTAAAAATGCTCATCTATATTTTGCTCTTGTTATTTTATAACAACTTATTGGCTCATATCATTCTTAATATTCTCTGGAGAGCTTATCCTTTTAATTTTTAAATTAATTTCACTTAAATTAGAGCTTAATTGATGCCAGAGTGCATAGTGTCAACTATCATAAAAGTCTAACATCCCCCTCTCATCCAGCTCATATGTCAAATTAAAGTATTGGCATCAACAGCTGCTTGACAGCATGTCTGATAAAGATGTTTGGCTCTTCCATATGATGAGTTAATCTGTGCAATGGAACCTCTTCTATGGTCCTTCCCAGACTCATACTCCCAGTCAAGTAATAGTGGCCAGTCCTTCCGTGGAATTACCTGAAACAATTTTCAACCCTAACAAAACCAGGTTAGCGCTTGTTCAAACAACTCATGACCAATCCTCTCTGTCATTGATTCCTGAGTTAGACTTTGAAACTCTCCTTGATTTGGCTCCATTTGCAGATACTCCTACAATCATATTCAAACATCCTGAAGCAATGCCCTCTACTCTTGATTGATTGTTCCTCACCAAATCAGAATTGCTTCCAGAGCTCCTTTTCTAACTTGGCCAGTATCACAAACCAGCTGTTCTGTCAACTGAACTGCTTTTCAGAAACCGCAAACATTTCAAACTCCCCTACACAGAAATGAGGAACTGAGTAAATGAGGCTCTATCCATAGCTCTGATCACCTCTAATCTTGGAAACATTTTAGATTGAGATGTTGCAGCCTATGATATGTGCTTTGCCAGCCAAGTTCATTGAAGTTGGGCCATGAAGCTTCCTTCCTCTTCCAGCTTCCATCACTCATTCTGCTTTCGCTTCCAAGAAGCTTGTAGTCATCATCTGCATGATACCATTCACTCCCTGCACAACTATCCCGTTTCTGGCGCATCCCATCAGTATCTTCCCTTGATGGCTTTGATTGGGGCATGATTTGGCAACCCCCACCTAGTATCCCTTGCTCAATGTGGCCCATATGTCCAATGTTCTTGGTAAAGCCCATCAGTAAGCGCTCAAGACCAATCTTCCAGCTCCAGTGCCATATCAGGATTACTTAGGGCTATTTGACAACTGCCTCTTCTTGTTCTGTTGCTTCCCTCCCTGATCTGGGGTATCACGTTTGGCAAGTACTGACAAATCCTCTTTCTTCCCCTAGTCACATTCTCACAGGGATCAGCCTCCACTTAGAGAATTTGGCTCTGAGTAGGTCTAGCCCTCGTTAGCATCCAATCTCACATAGATTTTGATAGTTTATTTACTCCTACTACGATCCATTCTCCCTCCCCCAAGAGGCGACATAGGCGGAATCATCCCCAAGTCAAGGATAACCATTAAAAAAATATAAAGAAATATGTTTTTTCTATGCGTTTTTGATAATTTTTCCACTGTATTTTTATCAATCTTTGATATTTTTCTTCTTTTTTATATGGGACTTGACCTTCAATCAGTTCAGTGGTCCATCTTTTTATTTATTCCACCAAAATGGTTCCAAGGTATACTTAGACCTACCAGTTTTCTATGTTTCAGAGGTCTATTTTTAAGTCTTAACTATCTAGTTTGATTCAGCGGTCCATTTTTGGACTTAACCAAATCATCAGGACATAATTATATTAATGGTTCAGTGGTCATTTGGGAACACTTTTTCATTATTTTTTTGATAATCCACTGCTTTAAATACTTAGCATGGACTCAATTCACTATCCTTCCATCCAAGCTGTTCTCGATGGAATAGGCATCCATCGTCATCTTGGCAATAATCTTGAATGTCCCAACCACAATATATTTAGTTTGTTTCTTCTCCCAAAACCATGTGTATCGCAATAGGAAGCTCTTTCACCTATTTGGTATTCTGATAAGGCCAGTATGCTCTTATCATCTGTCATATTTGCTCTGATCCTTTTCTTTAAGGTCATATCAAATGCTTGCATTTGATTTCGATCAGATTATTCAACAATTAGGTCAGGTACTGCTTGGCACTCATCCCAGATGTTGGTTCCACCACCAAATCTAGCTTTGGTGGCAATGCTGCCTTCCTTCTGTATAAAAACTCAAATGGCATTTTTCCCATTGACATATGATAACTTATGTTGTATGCTAATGTCACCAAGCTAAGTTACGTTCCCCATGCAAAAGTTCTTCCTGAAACCAGCTTCTTCAGCATCACTGCCAAAGTTCCATTACCTGTTCTACCAGTCCATTAATCTCTGGACAGTAAAGTACTGATATGACTCCTAGGATCCTCATTATTTCATTTAATTGCAGGATCACATGAGATGTAAAAGTTGTTCCATCATTGTTCAACAAGACCTGTAGGCATCTATGTTGATATACTACTTGGCCTAGAATAAACTGTGCAGTGCTTGTAGCATCTACTTTTGCCTGGGCCTTCATCTTGACCCATCTTGTTAGATGGTTGATTGAAACTATGATGTAGTTGACTCTACCAGTACTCATGGTTAATGGTCCCATCACATCAATGGACACCATATGACAAGCAAAACCAGGGTGGACCAGTCAGTATCCATTCAGGTTCTTGTGAGGCTTATGCAACTGCCACTCCACACAACAAGCCAGATAATCCACTACATCGTAGTTGATGGACTCCCATAATAGTACTGGCAAATATGATTGGTCGTCTTCCTTATGCCTATAAGCCTGACAACCTTATGAGAGGCTTGAACATTAGTCACTCATTCCAACAGCTTTAGGAATAGTATTTTTTCCTATTGATCATTTTGAAAACTTGTCCATACATGGTTTTGATGTTTTCCATTGCTTTTCAAAGTGCACCTTGGATTTCTTAGGGCTCATTCCCAATTTTTCCTTCAACCATTCTCTGGAATAGCTCATCCGCCTGCTGGTATACCACTTGGACCATTAGTAACTTTGATAAGCCATCCACATTCTGATGAGAAGCTCCAGCTTGGTGTACTATCTCATAATTGTAAGCCTGTAGCTTCAATGCCTATTGGGCCAGTCATCCTTCCAGTTATATTAAATTGTATAGCCAATGCAACAAGGAGTGATCCATAACCACTTTAAAGTGCATTACTTGAATATACACCTAAAACTGTTTACAGGTGTAAATGACTGAAAGGAATTCACGCTCAGTCACAGTGTAATTCATCTCAGCTGCTGAAAGTGTCCAACTCACATATGCTATCAGATGTTTGTCCCTGAGTTCATCCACTTGGCTCAGGACAGCGCTAATCACCGTTAATGAAGCATTGGTCTGTATTATAAATTCTTAATCAAAATTCGGATATTTCAAAATTGGAGAATCCATTAAATACTGGCGTTATTATCAAAAGAACTCTGGGCCTCTTCACTCCAAATGAATCCTTTTTTGGATTCTTTAGTAAATGGAATTGGGGCTTGGAGATCCTTGCAAAATCCTAAATGAATCTTTGATAGTATCCGTTCATTCTAAGAAACACTTGGATTTATTGGACACTCTTCAGTACAGCAATTCGCTCTATGACTTCAATTTTCTGGGTGTGCGGCTGCAGTCCACTAGAGTTTATTACAAATCCCAGATATTACAAATCTTTCTTGAAGAAGTGGCACTTCCTCAGCTAAATCTTCAGGTTAGCTTTGGATAGTCGCTTGAAAACTATCTTAAAGTGGTGTAAATGATCAGTGAATGTCCTACTGAGCACATTGATATTGTCCAAGTACACCAGGACGCATGAAAACTTCAGATCATTCAATATAGCATCCATGGTACTCTGAAAGGTCTCAGGCGCATTTCATAGACCTTGTGGCATCCTTATCAGTTGATACAGCCCCTGCGCGGTGATAATCACACATTTCTCCTGGTATTCTGTTGGAAAATTCAATTTGCCAATATCCTGATATTAGATCCATTGCAGAGAAATACTTCACTTCCAACCCATCGATCTAGCACATCACCAATTCATGGTAGCAGATACAATTCCTTCTTTATAATCTTATTCAGCTTCTGATAATCAATCACCATCCGATTAGAGCCATCCTTCTTCTTCATGATAAGGATAAGGCTTGCCCAAGGGACTTGACGATGGACTAGAAGCCCATGCTTCACTCGATTAATGATTTCTTCCTCCAATACTGCTTTGGCTACCTTCTACCATTGAATAAGTCTAATTATTATCAGCAAAATTTCCCCAGTGTCAACTTTGTGAATTACACTCTTGCACATCCCAAATCATGGTTGTCCTGGGTGAATACTTCCCCCAATACTTGTCAAATAATTCAAGCACCTCCTCCTGCTGTCTGTCCATCAGATCAGAGAATTGCTCTTGATCAACCAATAAATTGATTCTCTCAGCAACCCACGCT
This sequence comes from Massospora cicadina, assembly GCA_022478985.1. Lineage (NCBI taxonomy): Eukaryota > Fungi > Entomophthoromycota > Entomophthoromycetes > Entomophthorales > Entomophthoraceae > Massospora > Massospora cicadina. The sequence continues at coordinate 109,383 of JAKSZP010017284.1, forward strand.
GGCAATCCCATCTCATTGTAGGTCTGAAAATTCTGGACCAAAGAAATTAATATTTAATATTTTATATATTTTTGTATTTTCATTTTGCAATAGGACTTTAACTTACAATAAGGTCCAGATGTCAGTCTTTTCCCCTTCATCCAAACTGGTTCTGAGGTATACTTTGACCTACCAGTTTTTATGGTTTAAAATCTTATTCCTCTAAGATTTAACATCTAATTTGGTTCAGTGGTCCTCTTTTAGAATTGACCAAAATATTAGGACATTACCATTTTAAAAGTTCAGTGATCCTCTGGGAACATTTTAATTATTTTCTTTAAGATCTAATACTTTTAGTCTTTTAGTATTGAAATTTTTTACTATATGACCAGCAGTGCTGTTTCTTCATGAATAGGCAACACTTGCTGACTTTGGCAATACTCATAAATGTTTTCATTCAATGTACCTTCATTCCTAACTTGTCATTCGTCCAACAGGTCCTAATTTAATTTCATAATTCAGCAAATGTTACTTGAGTCTTCATATCTCACAAAACTGTGATTTCCTAATTAGTCAACAGTTCCGTTTGATTGTTATTATCATGTTTCACTTAAAAACGATTTTTGGCATTTGTTGCCATCCAAAACGTTTGAGATAAATACACTGATGGCTCTGGAAACGATCCCTTAACAACACAGATTAGTATTGTAACGTTATCTTCATCCAATTTTGTCTTGAATTGATGATCTTCGTCTCCAGCAATTTCTGCTCATTAATTGAATAATATTGAGTCAAATTATTCCCTCCACTATCTTGGATCAATCACTTCCTTTTTTGACCTCGTACTCTTCATTGGTATTGCAATCCAATCCTCTGAATTGATTGATTTCTGTATCAATCTCATCAATGTCTCATCCAGTGTCTCATCTAAACACCTTACTCCCCAGGACTATTTCAAGTAACCCAATTTCAACCTGAGTTGGCCCTGTTGAAAATCTTCATAAGTAGATATCTGGTGGAACAGGTTTTCTTGCAGCACTAGACAGTTCCATATCTAGGCTACAAGTCCTTTTCCCAAATCTTGAGTATCTTCAATTTGCTTCACTAGGTGCTCCACGTCTGGTCTGAGTGAACGCACTCAAACATAATCCGCTTCATGTTCTGTTTTCAAGAATAATATTCTCAAAATAAATCTCCTTCCTTTTTCTTCAAAGACATTACTTTTACTAGTAACTCATTGCTATAACTAGTGACAGGTTTTGACTTCTTCCTCAATCTTGGTAACTCTTTCCTCTAAGGCAGAAAATTCTCGATGATTTACAGAAGTTGTGGCGTTCTTGTTGATGGTTGCCAACTCCATCAGAATTTTCATAAGTCATCCTTGTATGGCATCTTGTCCTAGTATATCCTACTCAACTAAAACCCCTGTAGTGAGCACCAATTGTTAAAACTTAGGGGCTTTTCTTCTCATTCACAAAGATTAACCCCTAAAATGATAACTGCACAGGTTCATTTTATGCAATCCTCATGTTGTCTGATGATATGATATATAATTGATAATAGTTTGAGATTATTATATGTAGTTGAATAGATCACTAGTGTTTGGTCCAACGCTTAACTGGTATTCCTCCTCAAACTACTCTAGATTTCATCAGTAGGGATTATGACCCTTATCTGCATAACTTAATACACGCTCAGATCCTTAGTTTACAGCCTTTACTCTGGTGACCCAAAGTCAGCAGAAATTCCCATCTCAGCTCAGCTTCTCTTCTCAGGATCCTAATTCCTTATTCTTTATCCTATTAAAAAGTCTTTAATTAAAGCACACAGCAATAATTTCCTTGAATATGAATAAAACTAATAATAAATTCTGCTAATTACTGCTTTTTATTAAGTGAATTCTCAGAGGAATTTGTAGAGGGAATTTGGTGCCCAACCCTCAGTTGGCGCCTCAGTTATGAAACGACAGCTGTTGCCATTATATAACCCTTTGTTGTCTCATCAGCAATGGTCTTCCCCATCCTGGTTAGTAGTCCATCATTGGACATCCTTTAGACCTAAAATGGAAAGAGTCAGAAAATGTGTCCCTAACATTTTCTACTTAATACCAGCAAACCAACCATATTTGGTGAGCGACCTGCTTAGGTAATGGAACTTGTTACCCACTAATGCAGATTGCAAACCAACTGATTGAATCAATAGTTGCAGGTGGCATCACTCGCCTCGCAACTTGCTCATTAAATTCCCAATTGGTCGGTGATGAAGCCTGACCAATCCTAATTAGTACACCTGATAGTGAATCATCAATCAACTATCAGATGCTTATATTTTGTTGGCAACTCTGCTAAAAATATCTTAAGCATTCACCCATATTAAACCTCAATGGATCTGAACCAATCAAATTACCTAAAATCACCCGAGCATTGTTAACCCAATATCAGGGTCAACTAATATTCAATTCACTTGCTATAGGGAATTACCCCTAGCGGCCCATTGTAATCTAAATGGCTGGAGATGTAGGCAAAAATTCCAACAAACTTAGACGTCATTGTAGCACTGTAGTCCTTGATGGCTTTGGCCTCTACTAACTTTTTGAGGTGATCAATTACCAAATTATTTAATTGTATTGCCCATAATTGTTGTTCAAAGAGCCTATAGCACTGATTGAGATGTTGTGTAAGAAAAAATTAGTTTTAACCAACTGTAGGACTTGGCATTTTGGTAGATGCTTTAACTTGACATCTTTTACAACAATTAGGGTTTTGCATAATAAAAGACATTGATTTCAATTATACCGTTGTTTTTTTCAAGCTTTAAATATATTCTCATGCCCCATCACCTTATGGGACATAATAATTGAGTCCTTTTTCTCTGGGAAAATAGAAAACCAAATTGTTGCTAATTAAATATATTAAGAATTTTCATATTTTTGACATCTTTGTACTTTCTCACATTTTTAAAGTGCGTTGAGCCTACAATATTTCATTCTCATAATTTTGAGGTAGCATCTTTATAAAACAGCTCGGTGGCCAGACCAGCTGCTAAGTCCATTGTAGGCAACCAATAGAGACAGTTGGTTTTTAGTGTTTATTCCGCAGGTGCTGAATTTCAAAGGTCAAAGGCTTGTAGTTTTAAAGCCAAACAGGCCAGCCGCCTAACAGCTCTTTCAATTTTGTAACCAGCGAATAGAAGCGTATTCAGCTACTATTGTGAAGTGCACCTCATGGACATAAACAGAAAATTGCTTACATATATATTACTTCCAAACACTCCATTACAGTTACTGTGTAATTCCGTTCATTAACATCAAAAGTTGAGCTACAATAAGCCATATGGTGCTCAATTCCATTGTCATCAATTTAAATAACACCACCCCTATTGAAGTGAGAGATGCATCCTCTTGGATAATATAAGTTTTTCAAATTTAATACCTTATTATCAGAGCTTTAGCCATGCAAACCTCTGCCTGTCAAAGGCTAATTGGAAGTTCTCTGGTCAGTTAGATTGTATTAAATTTTTAGCAAATAGAATAAAGGTTCTTAAGCTTTACAATTATCTATACAATTTGGCAAAAGTAGTCCATCATTCTGAGGAATACCTAGGCGTCTTGATTTCTCATCTACTGAGTTATTTTTTTCATTTTTAGACCAATTGGCTTCATAAGCCCTACATATTAATAATAAACCCTAGATATTTTAATTGCTAATAGAAGTTGCACTTTTTGACTTGATTTTCATATTAGCCTTAGCAAGGTGGCGGAACACTTCCTTTAAGCGTTTTGAATGCATGTTAACCATTCTTTGATAAGCTTCTATAATATCCATAACAAGTACGCAGAAGGTTTTTAATTACTTATTTTACTATCTATGGACCATTAGAAGGTCACAAGGGGCATTGCACAACTTTTGCGGCATTTGAATGGCTTCATAAAGCCCTAAGACATAATCATTGTAATTTCTATCACTTTGGCAGCTTAATTTGCCAATAACCTAAAATTAGATCTGTGAGCAAGGTATTGTGCTCCGCTTGAGCAGTCTAGTGAATTGTCAATGTGGACAAAGGATAAGAGGTTTTTTGTAATGCTGTTGAGTTTTCTTTAGTTTATCATTACACAATTTAACCCATCCTTTTTTATTACTAACATAGGGAAGGCACAAAGACTCTTGTAGGGCACAAACATCCATAGTTATATGAGATGGTCAATTTCTTTATATACCACTTCATCATCCAAGTTTGATCACCTTATAGGACAAAGGTAAATGTGAGGATGATACCAGGTGTCAACATGGTGTACCATGTCATGTGCATATCCCAAATCAAAGTTGTTATTTGTAAAATTGATACTATTTTTTTAAACATAGCCAGAACTTGCCCTTTTTGATCATTTGTTAGATCAGATAGGCGTTCATGTGGTATAAGCAAATAAACTGATTGGCATCAATTGGCTTCAAATTAAGTTTGTCCAGATTACTGATGTCATAAATATTTTACATTTCATCAACAGGCATGATATAAGCAAAAGCAACAATATTATGTTACTACTTTTCTTTCTGCTCAATATCACTTTAAGAGAATTTTATAAGAAAAATTCATTTATTTCAACCTCTGTCTGGCCACACCCATTTTCCAAAAAATGTCCGTGGATCCACCTTACGCTTCTCCAATGTAGGGTAGCGGTGCTCCACCACCTAGCATTTTCTGCCCTGTGGGCAAACATGTTTGTACAGGGACAATATAACCTGCCATCTTCTTCCAGCCATTTTGTCACCCATGGGACTTAGCGCTCTACCTGGAGCACATCCACCCTTCTCACCCCCATCCTCTCGCCCTCTCACATCCCAATATCTGATTTTGGCTATGATTTGACTATGAGAGTTTGTTCCCATATGATGACAAGACAATTATTGAAGTAGCCACTGCTGCGTTTTCATCAGCTGGCTTTATCAATTTCCGCCCATTTAAGGGCTATTTCAATATTGGCTTTCATATGGAGGAGTATGCTACAGCAGCGGCTTCTATTCCTAGTTTCAAAAACACTCTTTTACTACTACCTGAACTCGCCTTCCTTCAGATACCACATTGGTGGTGTCCTTTGCATCCCTCCCATCTCACCTCTCACCCCAAATAATATATAATTAATTGATGGCGGGGCTTTTGGCTTATGGGAAACATCCCAACCTTGTCTTCGCCGTTCCTTCTGGTGCAGAGCGCATTGCTGCACCTCACGCCACTGCCATCATAATCCCACAACACCCTGAAATAGCTCAACAAATTCCCCATGCTTGTATTGCAGCGGCGCCAGAGAATTTCTTTTGGGCTCAGGTGGATAATGATCGCCAAATTTGTCCCCTCTGTTTTGAACTCAAACATTTCAAAAATTTTTTCCCCTGAGCCACTTCCTCTGGTGTGGCATCTGAGCCATATTCAGCGGATTCTGAATGGGGCGTTTTGTTGCCCCCTCCCACTCAAAATTCTCATTCAATGGGCCAGAGTGGGAAATAAGCCTCCACCAAATCACCCACCCACATTAACACACCAAATTTCACCCATGCCAATCAGAGTCAGGCCTGGAACACCATTTGCACCCAAGAAGCCCATCTGACTCCTACCCACCTGAATTCTCCATCCACTATCCTTGTGAAACAAATTCCATGGGATAATGGCTGCGATTTATGAATCAGATAATGTTGTCACAAATGAGGAATCCAGTGAACTTCTCAGCCATCTCACTTTTGTTTGGGCTGAATTTTACAATTCTGATTTTGACAAAACCCCATCCCCCGCGCAATTCACTTCTAAACCCAATGCCATCCCATACCAAAGTGACCACTAGCTTGCCTTAGCAGCGGTGGCCTCACCCTATTGCCCAAACCTACACAAAGCAGTGGACCAATCAGTTTCTTAATACAACCAAAGGCTGAGCACAATTGATTTCCACCATGATTTTCCCAAAGATGCACAGGAGAAAATCACCAAATTGGCCACTGAAGCCAATAACGTGGTCATCCATATGGCACAACCAGAAGATTTTGATACATCTACTAAAATTACCTGACAAAATATAACCAAATCTTCCCTCCTACCCAAAGCCCACATTCAAGCTGAACATCATGTTGCAGAATTATTTAAAGCTGACTTCTAAGCTGATCTTGAGGAATGTAATTAATATTTCGCCCACATCCACCACCACGCTGATGCCCAACGCCATGGCTCTCCGCTTTTGTCCATTTCTACAACTTTAATGAGCTGCCCAGAAAAATATGTCTGTAGAATAGCTGCCCGACCCCCTCACCCTCTGCCATGGTGGGTTAGCAGTATTCCGCTCCCCACCTGGTTGGAGGTTTTTTTGTTTTTTTTTGTTTTTTTTTTGATCCATTCATTCTATCATTTGGTTCTTTTGCTCATTGATTTTTGGTAATGTCTGTCCCCTGGTTGGCGTACCTCAAATAAAGTTTAATAATATTATGTTACTTAAATATTTTCAGGTATGGAGATAAAATATTAAATAATACTTGATATTATAGGTTGGTAAGATAAATCCAGGTGAGGTGGCAGGCCTTAAGTTTGATTTATAAAATGGTGCAAATACACAACATAAAGCTTTGAAGGGATTTCAAGTGTATTTTGGGTCCCACTATGACTGAATGGCCTGCCAGAATAGTAAACATTGATTATATTGGAGTGACGTGCCCTTTAATTAAAAAGCTGGGTGAAAATCACTTAGTCCATCTCCTGATTTTTAATAACACAAAAATAATACGTTTAATAAAAATTTCATTTGTCATGGTTTTCTTAATGCTGAGTTCTCAAAATTACAACAACAATGATTGCAATATGATTTTTTATTTTTTTTTAATTTTGGATGTATAATTTTTATTAGGGTTTGAAAAATTATTTGAGATAAACTGATCAGGGGACAGAAATTAACAAGTGCTTGATAGAAAGCAAATTTAAATTAGTCTAAATGAAACTAAGTAGAATAAAGTAAAAATGGATACAAAACCAAAGTGAGCTAAACAGTATTGAAACAAAAAGGAACTTATACCAACCAGGTGGGCAACGGCTAACCATAATCTGACTATGGCGGATGGGAGGGGATCAGGAGGTGCTTTCTTGGCTTTTTCCTCATAGAGCAAGGTGTGGGACAAGGTAGGAAGCAAGGGAGTGGGGCATCAGTAGTGTGTGGTTTGAGCTCACCTAAAGGAAATGTATTATAGAATTCTTCACTAAAATAAGGACAGTGATATAGGTTGAACTATTATGCTTGGTTTAGATATTTACATTGGGGAGCTAGAAGAAAGCGAAAAATATTGGTCTGGGTAAATTTTAGATTTTGGTTTAAGTGCCATTGCCACAACATTCAGGGTGAATTTGTGGGCTCTGGTGGAAATTGAGGAAGTCATGCTTACTGAAGAGGTAAAGTAAGGAGTGATGGTATAAGTCCAGATGGCCAGTCCCTACATATGGAAAGAGAGAAATTCCCTTACAGGAGTAAGAAAGGGCCCAATCCTAGTGGAGCTCTTTTTCTTGGATCAATGACCTAGCTCATGTGGAAGATGAGCGGTAGGTTACTGCCCTGGCTCCAAAAGAGCCTCTCTCTGCCTCCCATTCCCTCTTATAATATGTTAAAGGTGATTGAAGGTTTGTCAAGAGATATGTTTGCTTTATCAATGGTCTCCCCCCTTCCACCCTCCCTCCATGCTCTGGTGGTTGCAATCGCCATGTGGACTATCCACACGATTGTCTTGGATGCCATCGCAGACTCCACCCCCACCCTCCCAGAAGCTGTCCACAGATTCCAGTCTCATTTGGTGGACCACTTTCAGGCGTGGATGTTTGGATACCTCCCACCACGTTGCTGACAGCTGGCCTCCTCCTGGTTCCCAGTTTGGTTCATCAAATCAGACCCTTTCCTCCACACGTGTTCAATTGTGGCTACGGCCCCTTCACACGTTCCCTCCTCCCCATAGTGGCGTTCCCGCTGGCAACAAGAGATAGCATCGCTTCTCTGGGGTGCCTTACCTATTACTAAGTTTTGTCTCTTTCAGGTCAAATTCGGAAGTGTCCATCCCATGGTTGGCCTTCCTTGCAATAAATTTAAATTAAAGGTGATTGAAGGGTGTGCAGAGATGGGTTCAGTTCAGGGCTCACCAGAAGGACCCTCAGGCTTACACCAAGTGTGGCCTGGTCACTAATGATTTTCAAGGAACCACACCACCTCCCCTAGTACCTGAATGTGACAAAATTCACTCAATAAGTCGAATTGAGTTTTTATTAATGGTTCAGATCACAGAACGAACCCATGGATCAAGAAATTATGACAAAATATTTTCGATTTATACTATTAATAGGTCAGGTCTCAGTGTAACAGGTTTTGGTGAATTTCCCATCTGGCAAAATTCATTCAAGTATAGCAATATTCCACTTGATTTCTCCTCAATACAGCGGACAGACAGCCAAAACATTTATGACGCCATATGAGATCTCTAATTCCTTCATTTCAACTCTATCACAAGAAGCCTAGGATGACGTTTAGGGCGTCCAACAAAAGGCTTAGTCAGCGCAAATTCCAAGCTCCACCTTTCCCCCTCCACTATATAAGTAATTTTTCTCCTTAAGGTAAGTCACCAGTTTATTCTTTAGCTTTTCTCCTGTTAAATTTACTTCATAAACAGAGGTTTGTGTTGCACCTTTTGTCATGGAATCTGAATCCACAACACCTCACTGATTTTCACCAAAATTATCTGGTTATGCATTCTGCCATATGTGAAATAATTTTTAGAAATTGCTGAGTGGATGTCCCAATCCATAGGTCTGCCTTAGCTCCCTACCCTCTGAGTTAGTGGACAACTACCTCTGCAGTTATGATTGCCAATCTGTCACACACGCCATGGAGGCCATTAACCGCCTTGTATCAGATTAATCTGTCTCATTTTGGGCACAGTTAGCGCCATTTTATTTACAATCCACGTTATGTTATTTAAAGAAATGATCTGCCTTCTTTAAATACTTTCAAACAACTGCATTCCTTAGAGGGGTTGTCGCCCTCCCTGCCTCTCCAACCTTGGGAAGTTGCCCCAGTAAGACTTGTGGTTGCCCTTACTGCAGCCTTATGGCTTTTTGTAGAGGCCTTTGGTATGCTATTATACAAATTGTCCCTCAATTAATCCTTAGGGAACCACTTTTAAAAATCATTAGAGTAACTGAGCCCCTGGCATTCTGTACCATCTACTAAGCGCTGTCAACCCTCTCCAGATGGACAGTATTCTCTGAATTAGCTGCATCTCTGACAGATGGTGAGGGGAAGATAAACCCTATGCAAGAAAATATAACAGACCTAGCTTCAGATTTATGGAGGGTACAATAGTAGAGAGAGGAAGCTGCTTTAACATCGAGATGCTGATAACTTTGGAACGTTGGAGCTTTTGCTTGTGGGCAAAAAATAAATGAGGAATTTACCATCATATTCAATATAAAAACCTATTCAAGGTGTGTTATTTTTTGTAATACAGGTCAAATCTGCTGAGCTGGTTTGCACACTATATTAGCCACTGAGCAATAAAACAGTCAATATGCTGATCGCCAATCCCCAATAAAAACTGATATTATTAAATATGGAGCAATTTCCCCAATTGAAACTTTTATTGTAATATTAAAATACAGAACCTATCTGCGGGCTACTAAAAACCTCCTCCTCTCATCCTTCCGCTCAACTTTTATCTTGGTATTATAAGTTAAATCCACCCTCTGCTTAGTAATCTCCTAATTGTTCCATTTTAAGAATTCTCATCTATCTTGAGGTTTTGGAAAAACACCTTTGATTTGCCAAACTATCAAGGCTACAATTGATTTGCTTCACAGCAATATCTTTTCTGCTCAATTTTGAGGTTCACCCTGACTCTGATTCACAATCCGCTGGAATGTATAGCTTATCGTCCAGCCATATAATTTTTATGTTACCCCCACTTTGGCAGGATGATAAGTTTTTATTGCTTGTATGCTCAAAGGAACTTCGCGTGAACTCAGTTGATAATTCAACCACCCGTGGGTTCCTTAATGGTGTAGGAATTGATACCAATTTTCTTAATTATTTCAAATGGTCTGATCCAAATGTTAGCTAGCTTGTTCTTCTGCCCAAATCCATGTTTTTCATGAAACAAAACATGATCTCCTACATCTAACTGCAGAGATCCACTGTCTACTCTGGTCAGCCCTTGATCACGAATCTTCTTAACCAAACTGGTAGAGTATACTTTTATTTGTAGTTTGATCAGCATCTCTGCTAAATTGGTCAAATAACGCTGCAGTTCCATGCCGCCAGTATCCTTCACACAAGAGTAAAGCAGGGCAGGTAAGTCTGGATGTCTGCCATATAACAGTTGAAAAGGACTCTTTATGGTGGCTGAATAGTAGATGATATTATATGCAAAGACAGCTGTGGGTAGGAGGGTACTCCATTCAGAGGGCCGATCTTTCACAAGCTTGAAGAGTATGTTTTTAATGTTCCATTGACCTGTTTCACCATTCCGTTGGATTTTGGATGGTAGGGTGTAGTCAAGGCCCGCAGATTGCCATCAGTTCATTCAACTTGGGCAGGATATGAAAAGTGAAATTGGTTCCATTGTCGTTAAGATGAACTGCGGACAGCCATGTCACTGTATGATGCACTCCATAATAAACTTGGTAGTAATGACTGCCCCCAAGTCATTAATCGCACTGGTTTCCACCAATCTCGTCAGATGATTAATTGCTATGATTATGTATGTAGATCAGTTTACGCCAGTTGGCAGAGACCCACTACATCAAGGGAAATTGGTATGCCAGGCGGACTGGGGCTTACCCAGCAGGTATGTGGTCTTCTTTTGGAAAGGTTTCTCCACTTGGCACTGATGACAACAGCTAATTGTCTCCAGCACGTCATAATGCATGCTCTCCCAATAGTAGTGGGATTATAAAAACTCCAACGTTTTCCACAGCCCACTGTGTCCTACCACATGATGTGCATCCATAATAATCGCTGGCCTATCAGAGGGTTTAGGGAAGCTCAGCGTCAACTCCCCAATACGCTTATATAGCTCCCCATCATGTAAGAAGGTGTCCTGTTTAAACCCATCTAGCACTTTGATCACTTGTAGCGGCTCATCATGGTATTTTCCTGCCACCATCTTCTCATACATAATTTCAGCCAAATCTGCTGTAATAGCAACCTTTGGAGCCGTGAAAGACAGACCTCATTCTGATGTTTTACGCCTGGCTGGTGTGCAAACTCAAAATCATATGCTTTGAGCTTCAACGCCCGTTGCTCAAGCAATCCTTCATGTTCATGGAGATTTTGCAGCCAGCACAAGGATGCATGATCCATTACCACCTCGAATTTCACCCCATGAAGGTATACTCAAAACCTTTTATATGCTAAATCACTACTAAGCACTCCGCTCAGTCACAGTGTAATTTAGTTCTTGAAAGTTTAAGCTTCAGCTACAAAATGCGACAGGGGTGCTCTACGCTATCATCTTCCTTCTGGGATAATACTACCCCTACAGCGGAAAGTGATGCATCCATTTGTACTATAATTGTTTTTGAAGTTGGGATATTGCAAAATGGATGCAATCGCCAACATGGTTCATAAGACATCAAAAGCGTTTTGGCAATGTTCACCCAGTCAAAAGTGGCATTTTTTCAACAACTCAAAGAGCGGTGCCCTTATACAACTGGAGTTAAAAATAAACTGCAAGTAGTAAATGACTATCCCCTAGAACACTTGGATATCTCATTCATTACCTGGCTGTGTCATCTTGCTCATAGCTTCCACCTTCGCCAGCTGCAGTTTAAGCCCTTTGAGTCCACCATGAACCCAAGGTATTCCAGTTGCCCTTTGAAAAAGTAACACTTCTGAGGCTTGATCTTAAGATTAGCGTCAGCTAGTCAGCGTAACACTTGTTCCAGGTGGTCAAGATGCTCTGTGAACATTTATGAGAACAAGTTGATATCATTGAGGTAAACTAAAACACAAGACAGCTTCAAGTCACCTAAGATCATATCCATAGCACTCTGGAACATAGCTGGGGCGTTGCACAAACCTCGTGGCATATGTGTAGGCTGGAATAACATCTCAAAGTAATTATAGCACATTTCTCATGTTCCACCGTTGGCAATTCGATCTGCCAGTATCCCATTATCAAATACATGACAGAAGATAATTAGCGCCTCCAAGTTAATCCGATGCATCATCAATCCATGGAAGGGGATAAGAAATTACTTGTTTGTAACACTATTGAGCTTTTAAAAGTCAATGAACACCCAATCACATCTTAGGTACCTGGATAAAGGAAATCCTTGCTCCAGACCTCCGCAACAACATTGGTCCAGAGCAGTAAGGACTAACTTTGCACAGGCGCTCAAATTAACCAACCCACACAGTCACCCAGACTACTTTCATAACTTGCCAAGCACCCTACTGCAACAGGTCCGCATGGAACCTCCCCTCATTTCAAACATATCCTCTGAACTATCCGCCATATGGGATGGACCATAGAGAACATGGGTACTATACAGGGAAGGGGACGACCCAGCCCCCAATTCAAATTAAGAAACCCAGAAAACCACCCCCAGAGGGATATGCTTGCAACAACCCCAAGCATAGCTAGGAAAGAATACCTAGATATGCTGGACATTCCCTATAATTTAACCACACAGAAAGCAATGTGGAAAATGACACACCACCCACTCCTACAACCAAGGATAAGAGCAAACGCCTGGCGCTGTTTGAGAAGGACCTATAGGACGGCGGACCGCTCCAACTCCTCCACACAAACGCTTTATGTACCCCAAAGTATGTGGAGGGGAGATCCCTTACATCACCGCCTAGAAACATGCACCCCAACCAAAGCTATATGGCAGGAAGTTGCACGCCTGCTCAAGATTCAAAACGAACAGAGATTCTCAATATCAAGAGAGTATCTTCGCGCTCCAGATCGAGTCACCAATCCCATCTACCCTCCGCTCCTAATAATACCCATTGCAATTTGGACAATACACAATTGCATTAGATGCGTTCAAGGGCACGGTCCCAACCATTCATGGGATTATTAACAGATTCCATGTCCACTTACTAGAGAACTTCCAAGCCCGGCTCTATGGATATATGAGACCAAGACAAAGCTCATAGAAACATGGTTCCCACTCTGGTTCCTCCACACAGACCCTTTCTGTAACGCACTGGATCCTTCCAATGAGCCACGAATGAGTTGGGCAACAGGATCCATGTTAGAGACCATAGGGCTGACAGGACTCCCTGATACTACTCTCCTGTGTGCGCTACAAGATTGGACAAGCACCCCTGGGAAGACAGTTGCAAGTATACTCAACCCCAGCAACATGCCTTGACTCCAAGACAAGGTATAGAGGAAGGCAATAGCCCTCCCAAGCTCACTCTCAAAGTCCAATTCTTGTTGATTTTAAGCCAAACATGGCTGCAGTTAAGGCAATATCTTTAAAATAAACCCAAATTATAAATATATGAATTTTAGGTTCCTTTATTTAATATTTAGCCAAGTTGATAGAAAACAGAACTGAGGAGCCTCCAGCTCCCAGTTCCTTCCCTATATACACATGTTAAAAGCTAAAATAGAATATAATATAAGCTTATGTGCCAGCTTGAATGATGTTTGGTGTAAACTTTACAGCAGGATCGGAATCTTTACTCAATGATTCCGTGCCAGTTCTGATCCTCAACGGTTCTGCGCCAGTTCCGTTTCGAATCCCAATCAAATCATGAAACTCCCAAGCACCCGTTTCATTCCATTCAAAATTCGAATCCAAATCAAATCTCAAAACTACCCATTTTACTCGTTTTCTGTTTTGTTCGACTTAGACGCTCATCTTGCTCCTTGGCCTATTCCAAGCTCCGGCCCCTTAGGCGTCCTTGCCAGAACCAACGCCCCCTCCTCCTCCATACAGACACAGCCTACCCTGTCTTACCAAAGATCAGGGCAATGTGATGCTGAGGATAGACCTCAACCGTCACATCACCCCTAGACAGGAAAAACTCTTGGATTTTATCAGGACATTGGGCACAATCCCTAGCTGACTGCCATGTGGACTCCTCAATAGGATGACCCACCCAACGTACCAAGATTGAACGACGTCCTCGCACCACTTTGGTGTCAAGAATCTCCTCAACTTCATACTCTTCGGCTCCTCCTCCAGATGGAAATAAAGGAGAAACCCTTTCAGGAGGCTGGCAAAGAATGGCTTGAGCTGCGATACATGCAACACCGGATGGGCTCTTGACCCTTCTGGGAGCTTCAGCTCAAATGCCACCTCGTTCACCGCCCTCACTACCTGATATGGGCCCAAGCCATGGCCCCACTTCTGGCTCCTTACAGGTAAGGCATAGTTCTGAGCATTCACCAAGACCCAATCACCTCTCTTGAAAGTCTACCTTCAGATTTATGCCAGTCCGCCTTCCTCTTCTGAGCCGCGACCGCCATCACCAGATTCTTCTTCAGGAGCTCCAGGGTGTCCCCGGGTATCTCGCGACAGCTCATCTGCCACTGGATTCTGACCTTGCTCCCTGGGCCCCATACCCTCTGGGTGTTGGCCGTGATTTGCAAAAAACGGGGTCATACCTGTGGATGAATGCTTATGATTGTTATAAGCAAATTGAGCCAGCTTCACCCAATATACCCAGTCATCCTGCCGCCCTGAGACACAGCACCTCAAATATTGCTCCAATATCTGATTTACTCTCTCAGTTTGGCCGTCTGACTGAGGACGGTATGCTGATGAATGGTAAGCTTCGATCTTTAGATTCCCCAACATGTGGAGCCAAAATTTAGATGTAAATTGCGGACCACAATCCGACACAATCTCTTCAGGCACCCCATGTCTGGAGAAAGCCTCATTTACAAAAATCTGTCCTGCCACCTTTTGCAGAAATGGTTGACCGACAAGGGAAAAACTCTGCATATTTAGTCAGGCGATCCACCACCACCATCAAGGCATCCATCCCCTGTGACTTGGGCAGTCCTGTGATGAAGTCCACACTCACTGAGGACCATGGCCTAGAAGGAATTTGAAGCGGCTTCAATTTCCCCCAGTGCCACCCCGGTGGGCCTTTGCCTGGCGCAAACCACTCAACACAAAACATACTTCCGCACCGCCGCCCCCACACCTCTCCACGAATAGTGACGGCGAATAAGATCTAACATCTTCTCTTGACCGGGATGACCTGCCAAAGGATGGTCGTGATTAACTGCCATTACCTCTTGTTGCAGACTCTTCACGGGACCCGTCCTTCCTCATGGCGTATGATACCACCCCAAACTGAGAATCCCGCATGCCCCCTGCTTGCCTCACCTTCTCCTGTCTCTTCTCTATCCGTTGGCCCAGCTCACATCTTTGCTGTGCAGTCCGGATTCTTCCTGCCATTCCTTCTCTCCAGCCCTGGATCGTTGCAAACAGGTTCTGTGGCAACATCGTGGCTGTATTGAACTTCCTCAACTCCTCATCAGAAAACACCAGTCAGAATCACGGCTCAATAAATCTGGCAAGATATTTTGTTTTCCCGGATTGTATTCAATCCACAGGTCATATTGAACCAACTCTAAGTGCACCAGGCCTGCCTCTGGTTCATCAGGCATGGGGACTTATAGTATTCTAAGGCTCGATGGTCTGTTCAGATGACAACTGGGTGCCTGGCATACAATAGGTAATGTTGCCACTCCCCTAAAGCTGCAACTATTGCCAAAAGTTCCTTATCATAAACTGGATAGTTGGTTTCAGCTGGGTGCCATCTTCTGACTGAGTAACAGACAGGATGTTCAACCTCATCTTTACCCTCCTGCAACAACACGGCTCCAAGTGCAAATTTTATGTGTCAGTCTCTACCACGAATGGTTTGTTTGGGTCAGGGTGTGCCAGAACTGGGGCTGTCAGCAAACTCGTCTTCACTTGCTGAAATGCCCTCTCCTCAGCCTCCCCAAACGAATGGCACGTTTCCCGTCAGTCTTGTCAACGGCACAGCCCATTGGGCTAGATCCCTAGAAAACCTCCTTTTGAAATTCACCATCCCCAAAAGCTTCGCACTTCAGTCCTATTCCCAGGAGCCTTCCATTCCCGCACCGCCCGCAACTTATCAGGACAGATCGCTATCCCTTCTTGGAGGACCACATTCCTAGGAAGGACACCGATTCCTTATTGAACTCGCACTTGGACGGCTTCAACTTCAAGCCCGCGTTCTAACCACCTCCAACACACTTCTCACATCCCTCACATGGTCCTGTACCGATCTGGAAAACACCAGGATGTCATCCATATAAGCAACACAACACCTACCCACTAAGTCCCCAATACATGATCAATCATGCGCTGGAAAACTGCAGGGGCATTGCGTAGCCCAAATGGCATAACCCTGTACTTGAAGTTTCCCAGATGACATTTGAATACCATATACCGCTGGTGCTCAGGGCGAACAGGAATTTGATTGAAAGAGTCCACCAAATCCAATTTGGTGAACACCCCACACCCAGAAACCATGGGCAGAATGTTCTCCATGAGTGGCATTGGATAGGGTCAGGTTCCGTCACCTTAGAAAGGCGTCAGAAATCAACACAAGGACGTAACTCCCCCTGACTTGGGAACCAACAGGACTGGCGAAACCACCGGCGACTTGGAAGGCACAATCAAACCCATATCCAGCATCTTATGGACATAATCCTCCAATGCCTCTTGGGCCCGTGGATTCAATGGATAGACTGGACAGCCCTTTGGTAACTCAGGAGCCTTCCTTAAACCGGAATCAAATGCAAAATCCCTGTAGGTGAAAAAGGCGCATCACCTTTAGGCTCAAACACCTCCGCAAAATCTTGATACTCCCTCGGCAATCCTTCCACTGGCACACTTGGTGATTCCACCCATGTGCTTCACCAACGAACCTTGGGACTGAAACGTCCATTTCACGTCCCCTGACCTCTAGGCGACAACAGAACCCTCTCTCTCTTCATATCAAACTGTGGGCAGAAATGGTGCCACCATCTCATCCTCAGCACCACTGAATGTGGCAGGTGAGCTACGGCGTGAAGCTCCTCCCTGAATACCTCTGGGCCTTGCCTCAACAGGACCTTGGCCTGCACTCGCCATACCGCCGTTTTTTGGAGGCGTCTGCCAACGTCACCCATCCATCCTTCTGTAATGACAATCCATGGCTTCTTGCCCACTTCTCCTCAACATAATTTTCCCCAGCTCCGGTGTCAATCAAAGATAGAACTTCACCGCAATCCCTTCCTTCATCCCCCACAAGCACATTGACGGGAAAAATCAGATAAGGATAAGATGAAGTAAGCAGTTTATTTTGAGGCACCGGATTCACTGGCATCTTGCGAAAATTATAAGGAGCCTTCTTATTCTGAGCCTCAGGATCCTGAGCGGTAATCTCAATGGGAATCCCTGTCTCCCGCACCTCAACCATACCCTCAGGATTTCCTTGACTCTTCTTTCCTTCCTTTACATAGCTAAACCCCTTAGAACCATGTATGGGCTCTGAACCTGCCCTTCTTCCACCACTCTGTCCTCGGAATCCCCCTGGGGGTCGCACAAATTCCTGACGGGCCCATACCAAACTCAACTGTCGCTCTACCTGCAAGGCCTAAACCCACCTCTTCCTCCAACGTCGCTGCAGGTTTCACCGCCGCCATTGCCAATAATAAATCAGCTTGCAAGTTTTGGCGAAACATGCGCGGAAGCTGAGACTCAGGTGCCTTTGCTGCTCTTGCCAATGCGTGAAACATCTGGCCATACTCCTCCATGACTTCTTCCCTTGACCACACTGCAGTAACGCCGCCCAGGCCGAATCCTGCGCCTCATATGGACATGCTGCACGGTCAATCCAATCCAGACATTCCTCCACTGATACGAGTAAACCTGACTGCTCTTCTAAAAGTTCTCTCACCCAGTTTGACTGCTTTACTGGAAGTGCCAACAGAACCTGACTTAACTGCAAGGCAAACGAATCCTCTCCACCTGCTGCCTTTGTCAAACGTCCCTGAAACTGAACCTGGCTAAACGTCTGGTGGATCAGTTCCAAGTCTTCCGATTTTAAAACCGTGGAAATATTCCTTTGTCCTTCCCAGACCCTACCACTTTCCCACCATCCTGGGAAACACACTTTAAAACCTGGTATAATTCATGAAGCAAAAAGGCGGTGGAGAATATCACCATCAAGAGTGTTGCAGTATGGTTATACCACATTGGAAACACAACTTCTTCTGACACCTCTTTTGCTTGCCACCACAACGACAGGAAATTAAATGAGTTCTGTTTAATGTAACGCACTGGCTCCTTCCAATGAGCCACGAATGAGTTGGGCAACAGGATCCATGTTTGAGACCATAGGGCTGACAGGACTCCTGATACTACTCTCCTGGTGCGCGCGCTACAAGATTGGACAAGCACCCCCTGGAAGACAGTTGCAAGTATACTCAACCCCAGCAACATGCCTTGACTCCAAGACAAGGTATAGAGGGAGGCAATAGCCCTCCCAAGCTCACTCTCAAAGTCCAATTCTTGTTGATTTAAGCCAAACATGGCTGCAGTTAGGCAATATCTTTAAAATAAACCCAAATTATAAATATATGAATTTTAAGTTCCTTTATTTAATATTTAGCCAAGTTGATAGAAAACAGAACTGAGGAGCCTCCAGCTCCCAGTTCCTTCCCTATATACACATGTTAAAAGCTAAAATAGAATATAATATAAGCTTATGGTGCCAGCTTGAATGATGTTTGGTGTAAACTTTACAGCAGGATCGCGGAATCTTTACTCAATGATTCCATGCCAGTTCCGATCCTCAATGGTTCCACGCCAGTTCCGTTTCGAATCCCAATCGAATCACAAACTCCCAAGCACCCGTTTCATTCCATTCTTGATTTGAATCCAAATCGAATCTCGAAACTACCCATTTTACTCGTTTTCCGTTTTGTTCCAACTTGGACGCCCATCTTGCTCCTTGGCTTACTCCAAGCTCCAGCCCCTTAGGCGTCCTTGCCAGAACCAACGCCCCCTCCTCCTCCATACATACAGACACAGCCTGCCCTGTCTTACCAAAGATCAGGGCAATGTGATGCTGAGGATAGACCTCAACCGTCACACTTTTCTTCACACCTGCTCCATAGCAGGGGAAACCCCCTCGGAGTAGTGCACCAACCCCCATACCTGGCAGTCCCGCTGGCAACAGGGGTAACTTGAGTACCCTGGGGTGCCCAATTTTTATATTTCTTAGTTATTCTCTTAGTTTCACATATATTCGGTAATGTCTGTCCCCTGGTTGGCTTACCTCAGTTAAATAAAAAAAGTCAATGAACACACACTTTGTGCCATATTTTTCTTAACAATAAGCACTGGCAATGCCCACAGACTCTTAGATCACTCTAAAATCCCTTGTTCAATCAATTTGTCTTCCTCATTGGAGACAATATCTTATGTCTATTTTTAGCACTTAATAGGCTATGAACAAATGGGAGGGTGATCTCCCATGTCTATCAGGTGCACTACCCTTAGGTGCACCCCAAAATGTGGTTGTCAAAGGGTAAGAATATCCCAAAATTATTCAAATAAAGCCATCACCCTATCTTTCTGTTTCTCTGCCAATTAGGTTAGAGCTTCCCATGGAACCACTGCCATTATCCAAATGGGTATTTTACTGGTAGGCTGAGGTCCTCACATGATCCAAAGTCATGAATATGGTGAACCTTATCAATAGGAGCCAGGTGTAAATAAGCCACCACTTGGTGCCAATGAATAATCATTGACTCCTTCTGTAGGTTTATGAGCAATACCTTCACTTCCCCATTTCCTGGTAGCAGTAGCCCTGGAGCCAAATGGGGTTCAAGCTGCATTTGCTGGAAAGGTCCCACAATTTTCCTGTATAGCCCCTCAGGGACATCTATTTTGAGCTCAGTTCCTATTATAACCTGATGCCCTGAAGGTATCCTCAAAGTGCTCGCAGCTCATAGCGGAATACCCTTGTACTCATAGATCTGGTTGGGATGGCCCTGGTCCTCTGCTTCAGTTGCCAATATCAGACTGGAATCACCCATCACTATATGAAAATTGATCTGGCTGGAAAGGAACGGGTCCTCTGAGATTCTGCTAGAGGTAAAGTAAATGATGATCTGTTGTCCTAAGATACTAATGATCTTTTCCACCATATTGACCACAGCTCCAAACCGCCTCATAAATGCAGCACCAATCAGCATATTGTAGTTGTTATTTGGCAGAACCACCGCAGGAGCAGATTCCTTAACAGAACCAAATCTCAGAGGAAATGTACTGTAAGCTCCTTCAGACAGTGTGCTCTGTGCCACTGCGGTCCCATACACTACTCTGTGATCCACATCTAGCTTCAGCTGAAGCTTAGCCATTGACTTGGTGGAGATTATATTAACTGGGCATCAGTATCTATTTTTTAGCACTAGTGGTGCCCAATCCAAAAAAGGAATCCCCCATGCATCTCTATTTGCAAATGAGTCAAATAAAGAAATTATTAGAAATAAAAAAATCTTAATATAGCCCTTAAGTTATCAGACTAGGAAGCCATATTAGATGGCGAGGAAGCTTTGGGGAAACTTTTATCCAGTGCCCGCTTTAGCTGGCAGGCCATGGCGGACAGCATAGGGGTTGGGGCATCTGAGACATATGGAATAAGGATGTATAATTGGGGTTTTCTTCATTAATCAGGCTGGCAGTGCCCATCGCCTCAATGTATTGAGCAAGTTGATGCTCAGCGAAAGTGATGAGAGCTGGCACACAAGTAAAAAAATTGATGCACTGGCGGGTTTGGGGGTAATTAGGGTCAAAAAAGAGGTTTTTGCTGCATCAATGCAAGCGCAGCTTGCACCAAAAGCGAGCTCTTAAATCTCCTACTTTGCATCCTCCTCAAAATCATGTGGGAAATTGGGGACATGAATACCCTCAACCAGGGGTTCCATCGCCCCATGGAGTTGCTAGCGGATAAGATGTTGGCAGAAGCAACCGCGACTTTGACTGCCATTTTATTATTATTTTTATATAACTGATAACCATTTTTTGGGTTAAAACAACGGGGCAATGATTCAGGAGGATTGAAAAAATTCCTCTCAAGTAAAATATGGCTTGACATAATATGGCCAGTCGCTATCATCAATTAAATCAAGACAATTTAAAGGATTTGATTTGGCTAACGCTGGCCCAGCAACAAAAGTTGGAAAGTTAGCCATACCTGATTGGCTGTGAACTGTCAACCATAGCAGCTCAGCTGAAACTTTTCAGCCATTGGCTCAGGTTGCCATAAATTGACCAAATTTTTAAAATTTTTAAAATTTTTGATTGGTTGTGGCTTTGGAAGGCATATCAGAATTCTCTGAGGTTGGGGTTGAAGAATTGAAACCCACTCAAAAAATTTGGGTGTGGCTGCAGTTGAGCTGATGCCAGAGAGGGGAGCAGCGGATTCAGTGAAGGCAGAAACTGCCGGGCACTTGCAATTAGAATGGTCAATTTTAAAGCACAAGGGGCAAATGGCGTGGCTGTTCTTGACACATTCCCAGAATGGGTGATTAGGGGAAGATCTGATCGTGGTGTGGGGGGAATCAAAAGATGGGTGTTGCAATGGAAAGGGCAGATTGTCGCAAAGGCATGAGGCCCTGATAGACAATCTGCCTCATTAGGAACCACGAATTGCAACATGGGGTCTGCGCTGTAAAATGGCCAAACCCTCTGTGAGCTTGTGGCAGAGGCGTTTTGAAGAAAGGTGGGAGGGCAACCCTGTGAACTGGACCACCAAAGTGGCCTCATCCAGGAGCCAAGTACAAACAGTTGGGAGGTGAATATTTTAAAATATTAATGGCAGCTTGGCTGCTGCTGCTGCATCAGCTTCAAAACATAATCTGATATTGAAATGACTCTTAAAGGGGCAAAAATCAATAAAGACGGCAGGTTTATACACTGCCATGGCCATCTCAATGATAGCCGCACTTGCATATGGGAAAAGATTCCCATACTCCACCTGGAGGCTGAACTGCAGGTAGCTCTGAGGGAGCACAGAAGGGCTCCGGAGCACTGCATTGGATGTTGAAAGGTGGTGGGCCAAGTACCAAGGAGGGACATAACCCCAGTGGCATTGGGAGGGCTAGCAAAGCTAGCCTGGACACACTTTGGCGGCAGCTGAAACACACCAGCAGGCAGCGCACCACCGCCCCATGCTGGGGCAACAGGCATCAAAAGCATCAACATTCTTTAATTTTTGCTCATTCAAGCGTTCATTTTTTTGTATTTTTTAAAAATTTGTATTTGGCTTTGATTATAGCTACTGAAGCGAAAGAAAAGATCCCAAATCACTCTTATCAATACATTGGACTTGTAATTGTCCAACATTATCTAATCAATAAGTATGGCCAGAAGATGCCCTAAAGGTATATAATACTGGCACCTGACCTTAAAATAAAATCACCTTACCATCTAATCATATTTTACATCTTATATTGTCTTATATTATTTCAATTTTCATATAAGAAGTGTAGACTAGCGTTAAGGGAGCTTGTCACTATTACCTGCATTAGAGATTTCCCAAATAGAGAGGAAAAAGTACCCAGAAGAGACCAGAAGAGTCAATTACTAATGTTTAGTATTGTGAGCTTCAGAACGGTTAGGAATTACCATAAGGCACATAGCAGAATTGAAGATATATTGGCTGAAACTCTTCCTGACTATTGAAGTAGGATTATATTTAATAAGCGAGTAAATCCTCAAAACTTACACCTGGACGCACCACTCCTTACCAGATCTTGGATTATCACTTAACTTCTTCAGAGGGAATTGAGCTATATGAGGGCTTAGAGATCAAATTCCAGGAGAATACTAATTATGCTAAAAAGGAATGGATAATATTTTATCATAATAGTTTCTGAGTTTCTCACTCTCTACGTGAATTGGAGATCAAGGAGCATCATGATCCTCTGACAGTGGTCCACCATGGGCCCAAAAAGTAATTGGTCAAGAAGTCATACAACAGGTCTGGATTCTCCAAAGAAATTCTGTCTTGTATTGCTAGCTGTGATATCTGTACTCTCTCAAAAATGGACATGTCAAGAAAAGAATATCCTCTTACATCCCATAAAACAGGTTGAAGGTCTCTGGATCACAATCTAAGTCAACTTCATCGTGAACTCCTCTTACTAAGGAATTTATGAAATCATAATGGTCATTGACCGCTTTTATAAGTTCTCTCTTTTAGATCCATGCAACACAGAAGTTATTTCAAAGAAATGACAGCTATGAACTTAACTATGTGTTGTCCAAGTTTTTTCTCCCCAGGGAGATAATGAGTGACTGTGGACTATACTTTACAACTTTGTTTTGAATGCTCTCCTTTGCCAAATACAAATTAAACACTGTAATCTTACTACCTACACAACTCTAAAGGGTAGATTGAGAGGCAATAAATTTAGTTTAGTCCTTAGTTGTTATGCATCTGCCTGACATGTCAGCGGGGCATCAGAGCTCCTTCTATAATAGGTTGCATATAAAAACGCTACTCATGCTTCTATTGGCTTTTATCACTTTTTAAGCTATTCTAGGCTATATTCCATCTGTTGATATTTGTTCTGACCAACATTGTAAAGATTTATTATTAATGTATGTGATAAATTATATTTATTTGAGGCAAGCTGACTAGGGGACGGACATTACCAAAACTAAAAACTAAAAACTAATGTAACTAAACAATTAAAAACAAAACGTCTAAAATGAGCAGATTATCTTTTCTTTCTCGTTGCAATCACTTTTACAACCTATTCAATTCAAGACTGAATCTAGTTTGATAATCTCACAGAGGAGATTAGTCTGCGCCCATGTCTGGGAGCAGTTGGGCAAGCAAGGTAAGAGGAGCAGGTGGAAGGCTCGCGGCCCCCAACGTTCAAAAACGCCTCAGAGAATCTGGAGGAATAGACAAAAATCTTAAAAACCAGCGGTCACAATTTCCCCAGAGATACTCGCATGGCAAGCATGATGCAACCAGTACATCAACACGCCACACTCCCAGCCACTTTTGTCAGTAGGATTCAGAGTCCGTGTGTATCTGGACATCCAAAAAACGGCCTCATGGGAAAAATTTTGTGAAGATGTACACAAAGTTTTCCTGACTGCAGTGTACATTGCACCTCACTCCATGTCACGCGGTTGGCTGGACCTAGGTTTCAAAAGCAAAAAAGCAGCAGATGAGGCTGCAGCGGTGCGCGTAGTGGTCAACCTCCCCGAAGGGTAATGGGTCATCAAAACCAAATGCACCAGAGGGACAAAATCAAACTGAATTTTCCTCACGTTTGACTTTTGCCAACTACAGTAAAACGTGACATTTTGGAACAACACCTGAAAGATGGTCTCGCCATATATGGCGAAATACAATCTTTCAAAATGCAACGCTTCACGCTGATGCCACACCTGTGCACCGGCAAAGCCATCGCAGTTCTGACCCCAACTGAGGAGATCATGAAGAACCTAACCCAGATCCCGCACTCCATTTTTATTGATATTGCAGGGCATACCACCCACCCATTCCAGGTGACCGTGGACAGCGCGCCCCCCATTTGAACCCACTGTGACGCATTCAGCCATAAGGCACATTCATGCCCCATCAAGGAGGGCGTCACATTCCAAGAGCACCCCTTGGCGGCCATGGCCAACGGAGAGGCGCACTATGAACCAACCGCAAGCACCAAAGAGGCCTTCCCGTGGGGAGCACAAGGCTGCTACCTATTGGTAAAGCCTATCTCCCCACAAGAATGGAAGAAGGCCAAGCAGCCCTGTAGGGCCATGGCCAAGGAAGCGGCCAAGGCCACCACCGCTATCCCACACTCACAATGCCAGGAGGACATGGAGACCTTCGCGGTGGAAGCAACTCAGGAATCCATCATCCAATCAGATTGGGAAGCCCATGCTGAGCGGGCCACTCAATCTGAGGATCTGATGGGAGATTCGATCTCACCCAATCATTGTACCCAAGCTCCAGTCAAAACTGACTTGGGACCTATCCCAACTGAAAATTTTTTTTTGACCCACTCGACGGTGCACCGAACTCATCTGCACCGCAAAAAATTTGTCTGACGTCAGGAAAACAAAAAGCAAAGCCAAAGCCAACGCGACTCTTTCTGCAAAAATCAACAAAAACTCCAATAGTGTTGCTGCTAACACCCGCGCTGCTGTGAATGCCCGTGGGGACCTTGAAGAGGCTGGTGGGCCCAGGGGCCCACCCCCTCGCACCTAAGGTGTGATGGGGGAAACCTTCACTCTAGGGATGTTGAATATCGCTGGACTCAAGGCCTCCCCATCCCGGCCTAGGAAACTGAGTTTTTTACAACACAATTTACCCGTAAATATCCTGGCCATCCAGGAGTCCCACTGTCCAAGAGGTTCTGAGGAAGCTTGGAAAACAATGCTCCTCCCATCCCTATCCTTTTGGTCGAAGCACTGTGGGGTGCTAATTTGAAAAAAAAATAATTTTTTCAAATTCACATCCTCAGAAACATTCCTAAATGGCCAAGTGCTCGTCGTCATCTTCTTGTGGGCTGACATAGCGCATGCAATTGTCAACATCTATGCCCCAAATGGTGCACACAAGCGTTGGGAATTTTTCTTGTCAGTCAAATCCCTCCCGCTACACCCTGATTCCTTCCTAGTCAGCGACATGAACTGTTGGCTAACCTCACCAACGGACCAGTGGCCTCCATCACCCCGCGCCCCACAAGGTCACGTTGAACTACGCGTTCTAAAGGCCACCCTTGGGTTAATGGATGCACTGCCACAACATGCCCCGCTGTCAAAAACATGACGCATCCCCATGTCCACAACAGCCAATTAAGGTCCATGACCCGCATTGACCTTATTCTAATACCAGCGAAATTCCAACCCCACATCTCCCACTTCAAGATAACAAAATTGGAATTCTCCGACCATTGACTGGTCTTGCTAACCTACAACCTACCTGTCACAGCTGCTAAGGCCCCACTTTGGTACAAATCCACCCCCCCGAGCTCAGGTTGCCAGGATTTTTCACGTGGGTAGAAGAGGCAACTTTGGCAAAATTGTTTGTTGCACCGTTTTGCGCGGACCCCATTTCTACATGGTCAACTTTCAAAGAAGACACCATCCGCCACTCTCACCATCTCCCCTCCAGATGCTCACGAGACACATCAGCAGTTATCTCGCGCGCTCTGGTGGAATTGGCACACTTGGAGTCCAACATTCCAGCTATAGTTTACAGCCCTGCATGGGGCCAGAAGTGGGCGGAGGCAGCCGCCCACCTCAACGCACTCAAAAGGCAACACAAACATCAGGTTTGTGTTCAATACAGGGCCACACGCATCACAAAAGGTGACAAGTGCACCACATAATTCTTTAAATTTTTTTTGCACCACACCAGAGCGTGGCCTGCACACAGGTGTGAAGACCAGATAATTCCATTGCGGACATACTGGCCGAAGTAGCAATCTAAACACAAAAATATTACTCCAAGTTATACCAAGCTGAACCAATTCAGCCAGCCGAAGTGGCGGAATTTCTCGACTGAGCTCATATATGCACCATTTCCTGATACCCAGAAATAATGAATTTAGTTACTCCAAACAAATTATGGATAGCCATTCGCGGTGCGCCAAACCAAAAATGCCCAGGCCCAGATGGCATTCCATATGATTTCTACAAAAAATATTTCAAATATATATCCCCACTTCTGCTTGCCTCACTTAACCAAAGCCTGTTGGAAACGCGCCTCCTACCAGGAGGACATGAGGCCTTTACTGTCACACTCTTCAAGAAAGGGGATAAGCTAGACTTAGCCAACTGGCGCCCCATTTCTCTAACAAACACAGACACCAAAATTTTAACAAAAATCATGGCTAACCGTTTAGGGACTGTAGCATCTGCCACCATCTCCCCAGAACAATTCAGTTTCATCCCCAGAAGGTCGATTTGGGATAACGTGCACTCCGTGGCTAATGCATGTCAGTCCACAGCCTCTGGGGCACTGGTATTCTTGGACCAACAAAAGGCCTATGATAGAACCATCTAGTACTAAAAAAAGGCCTATGATAGAGTAAACTGGGAATACCTCAGGGCCTGACTCCATCAATTCCGCCTACCCCCTCGCTTCATCAACTGGGTAATGCTGCTCACAGAATCTGCAACAATGGCAGTGCGTGGCCCTGGCTTCCTAATGGAAGTAGTCCACCCTCAAAGGGGCTTGTGACAAGGGGACCCCCTCAGCCCACTCTTATACAACTTCAGCCTTGACCCACTACTGTGAAATGTGAATGCCCAACTCACTGGGGTCCATGTGCCAGGCCAAACCCCAGTCAAGATGATGGCATTTGAAGATGACTGCGTGGTGGGGGTGTCTAATAATAAAGATGCACGCGCGCTTGAAGCCCTCATCCAGGAATATTCCCGGGTAAGCAACGTGGCACTGAACGCCTCCAAAACTGAAATCATCCTCCTTGGTTGGTTTCAGACCTGCTGGGCCCCAGAAATTAGTCCCCAACCCGGCCCATCTCTCGCCCACGTCCAAGCCTTACTAACTCAACACACACCGCTCCACTGGTGCTCCCCTTCATGCCACATCCTAGTATAGGACCGGCGCGCCATCTGGGCGAGTGGATGGAGGCAGGCGGATATGCATCAGCAGTAATGGAGTGCCGTATACTGGACAACGTGACGAAGCGAATCGCCTCTCTCAGAGCCCACCCTAAAACCCTTACTGGCAGGGTTGTTCTAGCCAACTCTATGCTCCTATCCAAAGCCTGGTTCAGAGCCCACGCCATCCCCTTCTCCCCAAGCTTCTTCAAATCCCTGTATGCCTTGCTGCAAGGATGGCTTTGGTCAGGCCGCCCTCCACCAGTATGGCTAGAGGTCATGTTTGGCCCTCATCATCAAGGTGGCATGGGCCTGCTTGACTTCAAAGCCCATGCTGCCAAGATCCTGGGCACCTGGATCGCGGCTGTCACCGCTCCTACACTCCCATCCCAACACTGGTCCCGCGCGGCCTGCTCCAACTTCTCCTGAGCCTTGGGCCTCAGCAATCCATCAAACCCCCAATCCCTGATGAAATACCTCGCATCACACACATCGGCCACAGGTCCTCACGGGACTAAAACCCACTACAAACGAATCCTACTCTCCATGTGAAGCGCAGAGTGGAGAATTCATATCAGTGGACATACAACCCAAAGAGGACGCCCCTCTCCTCAGTTCACACAAGAGGTACAGGGGCTGCCCATCCATGATGGCGTGATCCCCATTCGACCCCAAGTCCTATCCAGGGTGGACTACCTGGACATGATGGACATCCCATATTCCATAGAGACCCAAAAAACTATCTGGAAATACGCACACCATCCTCTTTTGCAGCCTCAAGTCCGCTCCCATGTTTGGCGCTGCCTGAGGCAGGTGTATCGCACAGCTGAGCGCTCTAACGCTTTACACTCATCCTGTGTCGTTTGTGGCCAGTATGGAACGCTGTTTCACCGCCTGGAGAAGTGCCCCACCTCTAAAGTGATATGGCGCGAAGTTCAACGTCTTCTGGGCCAGGATCAAACGCATCCCTTCAGTCTGTCAAGAGATATGTTTGCTCTATCAATGGCCTCCTCCCTTCCGCCCTCCCTCCGTGCTCTGGTGGTTGCAATCGCCATGTGGACCATCCACACGATCATCTTAGATGCCATAGCAGGCTCCACACCCACCCTCCCAGAAACTGTCCACAGATTCCGGTCTCATTTTGCAGACCACTTTCAAGCGTGGATGTTTGGATACCTCTCACCGCGTCGCCAACAGCTGGTCTCCTCCTGGTTCCCAGTCTGGTTCATCAAATCAGACCCCTTCCTCCACACGTGCTCAATAGTGGCTACGGCCCCTTCACACGTTCCCTCCCCTTCCCCATAAGTGGCGCTCCCGCTGGCAACAGTAGATAGCATCGCTTCTCTGGGGTGCCTCCCCTGGTACTAAGTTTGTCTTTCCTGAGTCATATTCGGAAGTGTCCATCCCATGGTCGGCCTTCCCCGCAATAAATTTAAAATTTAAAATGAGCAGATTGAATTATACACACCAAATGAAAACAACCAACCAGGTGGGGCAGCAGAAACCGATTATCCTACCATGGCAGAAGGGGAGGGGGGATTGGGGGGCTCATCTTTGACAGCAGCTTTCTCAACCCAGAGTAGGGTTCATGTCAAGGCAGAGAGCAAGGGCGTCAGGGCATCTGCGGAATGTGGTTCAATAATATTAATGATAGGTATCTCATGGAAACTTCCATCTAAGAAAATAGCGCTGATATTTGGCTAAAGCCTTTTTGGATTTAATGCGGGCGTCTGGGTGTTTAATGAACGTGGCAATATTGGTTTGGGTAATATTAGCTTTGGGATTCCATGCTACAGTTACCACATTCTGGATAGTGTCGCTGATATTTTTGTGCAATTGCTTTACTGTAATCTTAATTTGTGAAGGGAGGGTTAAAGGGATAACAGGAGGGGGAATACCTCCTGTGAGCATCACCACTGATTTGGCAACAGCTTTTTGGAGAAATGACAATCTGGCGTGGCAGCTGCTTTAACTAAAAGCTGGTGGTCACTGCAAAGTGATTTGGCATTTGGCTGTCAGGCTTATAAATGAGGGGGGTATTTGGCGTCCCATTCTGCATTAACAAACTGATTGATTTGCAGAGATGGATCTTCATCAAATTCCCTGATTCGTCAATTTCATCTAATAACTCCCATGAGTTCTGGTTGAATTAAATTGGGGAATTGGCATATGGTTGAGGTTTGATTGATTTGTTGGAGGAATACTGGGATTAAACTGAGGTCTAATCCGGTGCTTGATTAGAGAGATCATGTGTGGCACTGCGGCGAGGAGGAGGCAGATTGGTGGCTGCAGGTGCAGCAACATGCTTTGGGGGAAGGGAAGGTAGGATCGTACCCCATACTGGAGCTGGCATGGGGTAGGTGGCAGATTGGAAGCTGGCAGATGAAAAGTTTGATCTAACAGAAGCAGCTAAGGAAGGGAACTTGCATTTGAGTGGTCCAACTCAAAGCATGATGGACAGATTGTCCGCCCGCCCTTGACGCAGGCCCAGAACGGATGGTCAGGTGCAGAAGGAATGACAGCATGAGGTGGAATTGACAAGGCGATTTTATTAAATTCAGGGATGATTGTAGCATACACACAAGGCCCAGAAAGGCGCGTTACCCCCATTTGGGACAACAAGTTGTAAGACGAGGTTGGAGCCATAGGCTGTCAAACCGTCCATCAGCTCCTGGTGGAGCACTGCAGGGGGGAGGTGGGTGGGCAAACCAGCAAACTGGACCACCAAAGTGGTATATGCTGGGAGCTTGGTCCAAATTGTGGGGAGAGGGGTACCCTGTAATACCAGGGGCAAAGTTGCTGCAGTGGCTGCATCAGCTTCACAGGTGAAGCCAAGATTGAAATACCCCTTATAGGGTCAGAAATCTATAAAACTGGCGGGAGTCATCACTTCCTGATCCATTTCAATAATGGCTTGGTCGTGGTAAAGAAAAAGTTTCCCATAGTTGACCTTAAGGCCAAAACGCATGTTGCTCTAGGGGAGCACCAGGGGCAACGAGGTACCACTTGGATATGTTTGAGGTAAGCGTTGAGATCCTTGGGAGGAACAAATCGTCCCAGGGGTTTGGTATTACTGGGAGAGCCAGTCTAGGCGCGTTTTCCTGCCAGACAAAAAATGGCAGGGGACTTTCACCACTGCCCCACACTGGAGCAGCTGGCGGAGAATCTGAGGACATTGGAGAAAACTATGGTGGGATATTGAATTTACTTTCTCTGTAAGGGTTTGCTTGGAAAGTTATGCCAAGCAGAAAGAGAGTTTATGTGATAAATTATAGTAAACTAATAGATATAGAGAGGCTCTGATTGATATGGTCGGTATGAAAATATCAAAATGTCATAATAACTTACAATCAGCTTTGTTAGACTGCATTACTGAATATAATGTTGCTTAAAGTTTT